>JAJOZX010000557.1:1117500-1125000 GCA_023014485.1 Bathynomus jamesi
TCGCTTATGAGGAGATCCGCACGAGTGTGTGTGTGTGTATGTATGTGTGTGAGATAATTTACAATAAAATTCTAAACTATGAACAAGTTTTAATATTAAATCCATTTCAAATCCATTCTAAATAAAACTATTAAATCGGGAATTTTTTTTAGCTGCCGATTTTTTACCGATTTACTAATTTTTCTTAGCCGATATCTTGCTCCTCCGCCTTTCAAACTCCCCCCACCCCACCCGTTTGCAAGTGCATATTTAACGGCCCTTAAGATCTTTGAACCCGAAAATGTAAATAGCATTTTCTAAACAATATTGAATTGTTCAAAATAATTCCATATTCTGGAAATTCTTTAATTAATTATATACTTTTACATTGAATTAATATTTAAAATTATAATTAATTACATAATTTTACGTTGAATTAATATTTAAAATTATAATTAATTATATAATTTACGTTGAATAAATATTTAAAATTATAATTAATTACATAATTTTACGTTGAATTAATATTTAAAAATTATAATTAATTATATAATTTTCGTTGAATTAATATTTAAAATGATAATTAATTATATAATTTTACTTTGAATTAATATTTAAAATTATAATTAATTATATAATTTACGTTGAATTAATATTTAAAATTATAATTAATTATAGAATTTTACGTTGAATTAATATTTAAAAATTACAATTAATTTATTGAATACAAAAGTAGTTTTTTGGAATTATATGTAAAATTAGGGAATTATATTAATTATTGTAAATAATAAGTATTATTAATGTAAATGTAACTTTACACATAAAATTATATTAAATAATGCAAAAATCTTATAGTCATTTTTAAAGATTTTTAGGACATTTTCATGTTTAATTAATTATTTATTTACACTTATTAAAATAATTCTACATTTTTACATAATTTTAAAATTCTTTGGCATTAAATAAATTATCTAAAAAATATATATATATATGTGTGTGTGTGTGTGTGTGAAGATAGACTGACACACCGAACATCTGCAAGATTGCAAGGTATACATAATCATGGTTAACCTTGGTCTTGTTTCCTCCCGAATTACTCATTCTGACGAAGGTCAAGCTTGTTGCTCCACCCTAGACCTACAGTTTAAAGTGGAATCCAAACCATGACCCACCAGGGAAGTCAGAAATTACCAAGTCTTCGTCCGGACTCGATCTCGAGATTTCCGATTTTTATCTTAACTACAAGGACACTCAGGTTACCAGGACACTCACGTTACCCATTTATCTACCAACTTATTTTTATGGAAGGATGAACAGCTGGGTTAGCTGCGCGCCGCTGCTCTCTCCGGAAATCGAACCTGGGGCCAGTAGATTCCTAGTCAACGATGCTGACCATTACACCACCGAGATGCGGCGCCTATCTATCTATCTATATAAATAGATGGATAGATAGATAGATAGATATGGAGGAGATTGTAGACACCAATCGACCAGGGAAGTACTCCAGGGGGAACGTTAGGCAGAAAACAGGGAGTGCTGGAACTCCCATTTCTCCTGTCACTGTCCTCTTTAGCTGATTTTTTTTTCTGTTTTCCACCTACCCTGTGAGCAGTCCATCATGCTCTCAAACACACTTCTTCCTCTTTTCTTTACTGCACCTACTACTGTACATGCATTTTACACACTACACAAGCTTTTCAAAATTGACAAAAACAAGCATTGTGAACGTCGGAGACTTTGATCTTGGCTCTCTCTCTCTCTTTCTTATATTGGTTCTCTCTCTTTCTTATATTGGTTCTCTCTCTTTCTTATATTGGTTCTCTCTCTTTCTTATATTGGTTCTCTCTCTTTCTTATATTGGTGAGGGGCATTTTTGCGGGTGCTCGCCCTTGGCCCCTCCTTCCAACATAAAAAAATTCATCATTAACACTTTAGGGTTACGTTGTGACCATGTCTTTCCCATTCACTTCTCGAAGTTAAGCGACACTAGGTATGATTGGTAGTTAAGGTATGAATGGTAGTTAGGGTATGAATGGTAAAGGTATGAATGGCAGTTAGGGTATGAATGGTAGTTAAGCTGTGAAATCTCTCGATTTCGTCGAGAATCTCTCTTTTCAAATCTTATTCCATCAACTATTGACGCAGAGTTCATCGGGAAGTATAATTTTTAATTTTTCCAAAATTGCCTTATACTAATAAAGAAAATGTGTACTGCGTACAACAGACGACATCATTTCCACGAAAATAACGAATGTTCGTATTGTCACGGTGCCATTTGGGAGGAACTTTACCGTCATCCTACTTTGACTGCTTCTTACTTATCCTAGCTTGTTTTGGTTCTTCAGTTGATTTTAATGTCTCACAGTATTGCCAATTTAGCTTTATTCTGCTAAATCGTGGTTTATTTTTACAGCATTTGGCGGGTAAAAATGAGTGTCTAGCTGCTGGAAGGCAGTATAGCCTATGAGAATTATATATATATATATATATATATATATATATATATATATATTATATATATATATATATATATATATATATGCCTAATAGAGGCAAGTGATTTTTGAGGGGGGGGGAACCTTAGTTGAATAAGGAACAACAAGACTAGTCTATATACAAACATTTAATTTTATATACAGGGTGTACATAAAGTCAGGATCTATTTTTGTGAAGCACTTGGAAATTATATGGAATTCAATCATAACATGATAAAGTGGTAACATTTATTAAATAATTAAGAGTAGGATTCGACGTGACGCCCATCAGTATCTCTGCACAGCTCAAATCGTTCCGCAGCATTTCTAAACACATTCTGGAGCATTTGCGGGGTTATGTTATCTGCAGCAGTTCGTGTACGTGTACGTAAGTTTTCAAGACTCGTAATCTTCGTTTGATAGACGTGCGATTTGATAAAGCCCCATGCAAAGAAATCTAAAGGGGTTAAATCTGGTGATCTCGCTGGCCAAGGTCTTTGGTTGCTTCCGCGTCCGATCCAGCGATTTGGAAAACGTCCATTTAGATAATCCTGAACAATTTTGGCATAGTGACAAGGAGCACCATCATGTTGATAGACGACGGGGATAGGATTGTTAGTACCGTCGTTTATCAACATGATGGTGCTCCTTGTCACTATGCCAAAATTGTTCAGGATTATCTAAATGGACGTTTTTCAAATCGCTGGATCGGACGCGGAAGCAACAGACCTTGGCCAGCGAGATCACCAGATTTAACCCCTTTAGATTTCTTTGCATGGGGCTTTATCAAATCGCACGTCTATCAGACGAAGATTACGAGTCTTGAAAACTTACGTACACGTATACGAACTGCTGCAGATAACATAACCCCGCAAATGCTCCAGAATGTGTTTAGAAATGCTGCGGAACGATTTGAGCTGTGCAGGGATACTGATGGGCGTCACGTCGAATCCTACTCTTAATTATTTAATAAATGTTACCACTATCATTTTATGATTGAATTCCATATAATTTCAAAGTGCTTCACAAAAATAGATCCTGACTTTATGTACACCCATAATATATAAAACCTTGATAACCTTGATTTTGCTTCCGCCCAAACTGTTCATTCTGACGAAGATCAAGCTTGTCATTCCACCGTAGACTTACAGTTTAACGTGGAATCCGAACCACGCTCCACCAGCAGCCCAGCATCTTAACCACTAGGCTACCCAGGGTACCCATTTATCTGCTAACCAATTTTACTGTGTGGAAAGATGAACAGCTGGATTTTGCTGCGCGCCGCCTGCCGTCACCGGGTCTCGATCTCGGGGCCGATGGATTCGTAGTCAGCGACGCTAACCACTACACCACCACCACATATATATATATATATATAATATATATATATATATATATATATATCTTAAGTACCCCCTTAGAATCATTAACCCTTTACGGACGAGTCCGCAGCATATGCGGTCACTCTTGTTACCAGAACGTATAGGTTTTATTGTTATTGAAAACTAAATATTTTAGTAACTAGTCACTGAAATGATACACATTTTGGGTTCCTTTCCCGACAACTAAATGACATCTACATATAAACACGTAGAAACATTTATAGAAACGAGGCATTGTAGTACAATTTATATTATTATTTCTGATGGACCTTAAGGTACCATCCGTCGTTAAAGGGTTAATTAAAGAAATCTGGATGGGTTTAAATGATGTAGCGAGCCGCTTTTGGATTCCATATTAAGTTGTAAACTCCCTCTGTCCTATTACTCATCCCTTACTGTATGAAGACTGTATGAAGGATAAATCACTCAATTAACGACAACGACAAGAAAAACAACAACAACAACAACATTAATGCTCATAATTCTATCCATTTTTAGGTCTGGTTCCAAAATCGTCGCGCCAAGTGGCGGAAGAAGGAGCAGACGCGGAAGGGGCCTGGAAGGCCTGCGCACAACGCCCATCCCCAAAGTTGCAGTGGGGAACCCATTCCCCCCGACGAATTGGAAAGGAGAGAACGCATTCGTCACGAGAAAAAATTCCTGAAACAGCTGGAGAGGCAGCAGAAGAAATTAGCTCTCAAAGGTATTCATGTCAGTATTGAGCAACTGCGAGAAGAACAAAAGACTCGCAGAAGGGATCAAGAAACCTTTTCTGAAGAAGTGAGCGAAAGCAACAGTAGCAAATGTAATCTCGACCCTGCTGAAGGAAAGGACACCACCATCAGGAGAACGACATTCTCCATCGAGAGTATTTTGGGAACAGCCAGTACTTGCGACAAAGGACCTCCTTCTCCGGGTACCTTGATGCGAGGAGCTCCCACTCCCCCACTTACCCCTAGGAACTTTTCAAACATACCTCCCCCAACCCCGAGTCCGCCTCCTACCCCTTCCCACCTTTCAACTAACTCTCTGAATCCGAGTACAGCTGAAGGTAAGGAAGAGATGGTGCTGAAAATACCTTCTGTGGGCGTCAGGAAGTACCCAGAAGATGATCACGTACCCCTGGAAGACTCCTCCTCCTTCGGGAACAAACAGGACCTTTCCTCTAAAAATTCAGATGAAATAAGTTTACCAAATTTTTCTTTTAAAAACTGGCAGTCCTTTATGCCTCAATTTTTAAGTTACGAGAACCCGAACAAGCATTTGGAGAACGACAAACTACCAGCAAAGGAGTCAGGCGATATTGTGACCGATTCTTTTAATAGTACATCTACTATCGGTTCTACTTTTCACTCTAGTAACATCGGCACTATTCACGAACCAGCTTTAACAACGTCTGTAGCCGCAACAACCATTCATAACGCTCGCGAACAATCTTTCAGCCATGAAACCCATCTAATGGCCAAATCAGATCATTTTCTTTTGAAGAAAAATCCCCAAGGGGAACTATCGGAGAACAAAATTAACTACTTGAGGGAGTCCTTGTCGGATAACTCAAGGTCACCTTTAAATAATTTAGACAAAAATATTAAAGAAGAAAGGGAAGATGAAGAAAATAATAAATCATTACAGTTGAGGAGATCATTTGTGGACATTTTTTAGGTTTCGTGGTAAAAAAATTTTAAAAATTTTCGTTTTAGAAAATATCGGAAGCTAGAAAAAAAATATTATTTCTGCATATTATGCAATATTAACTAACAAGATATATATTGAAAATATAATACAGAAAATGTGGATAATAATAATAATAATATAATAATAATAATAATAATATATGTGTTCCATATAATGCTATATCTATCTCTCAAAATATCTATCTATCGAAATATCTATCTATATATTTCATAAAATATCGTGTAGGCCTATACGTATGGTGCTCTATGACATAAAAAAATTTTAATTAGTGATATTTTGCTTTATTTATTTATTTTATGTAAATTTACGGTTAATTTCTATATGGTGTTAAATATTTGAAGTTGGGTACAAATGGGTATGTTAGACTAACATATTTAATTGCCAATTAAGCATTTATAATTAGTGAACTTCATTTGGGTATAGAAAAAGCTAACGGTAAACACGTGTGTACATACCCTTTTTCGTACCCCATTTGGGGTCGCAACACCGCTCCCCGTAGATCAGCGAAGTTAGGCGATACTGGGTCTGGATAGTAGTGGTTGGATGGATGACCGTCCTCCGCATTCAGATGATGTAGCGACCCGCGGTTCGTATCTCACGCAAAGCTGTGGGTCCCCTCCGTTAGATGACCTTCGTCTTTACGAAGGAAGTTAAACAGCCCGAAAACATCATCATTATCATGCCCCATAAAACCGAACCCACATTACTACAGATATACCCACAAATATATATATATATATATATATATATATATATATATATATATAATACTGGCGGGTATGCAAAAACAAAGTTTGAAATATTTGTCTAGACTTCCCGGCCATCTTTCTACGAAGACGTTCATTTTATGACTAGTTATTATTCTACCGATCGTTCATTTATAAATAAACACCGTTCATAATTTTTAATTTATTTGACAAGTTATATTAAATAAATTAAAAATAAAATTTAAAAAATAAAAAATAAATTAAAAATTAAAAATTATACCAAAGAAAAAATATAAATTTTAAAATATAATAATAAAGTCCAGGAAAACTCAATAATAATAATAATAATAATAATAATAATAATAATAATAGCAGCGTTTGTTTTAATGTATGAAATTTTAATATATTTTCGAGACACAATTGACGGAAAATGTTAAATTGTTTATTTCTTGACATGATTTGATTCAAAGAGAACACACAAACTTTTACGGTATGAGAGTCCAATTACTTTACACACACACACACACACACACACACAGACTTCTTGTCACTTTTTTTACCTTGAAGAGGCGGAGACTATTTTTGACCAGTTATAATATATTTTAATAAACTCATATGAAGTAGCTAATAACCAAGTGCGTTGAAATATGAACACAAAAGCGCTTGGTCACTATAAATTTACTTTTTTCCTCTTGGTTTCTTCTTTCACAATTTATTTCAAAAAATAAAATTTTTAAATTTGCGTCATACGATATACTATACGTCCATGAAAATTTTAATTCCTAAAAAGTCTTTAACAATTACTAAAAACAATAATGCTCATATTGTGAATAAAACACACACACACATATATATATATATATATATATATATATATATATAGACTATATACACTGTACTAATAAAATTAAAATTAATCGTCCCAAAAGTAATTTAATTTAAAAAAAAAATTTTAAAATATATTTTAAAATTTTGGACACTGATAAAGAAGTTCCCGTTCATAAATAATAATAATAATAATAATAATAATAATATAATAATAATAATAATAATATATATATATATATATATATATATATATATATAATATATATATATATATATATACGTATATATATATATATATATATATATATATATATATACTATATATATATATATATATATATATATATATATAGGCCTAATTAAAAATATAAAAGTAAGGTATTTTAATTTTCTTAATTTGCGATAAAAATTAATTTTCTTTTTTTAATTTCATTT
>JAJOZX010000557.1:1130000-1132500 GCA_023014485.1 Bathynomus jamesi
ATATATATATGAGGTGTTCCCAAATAATGCCCCTATTTGTAAATTAATGTTCTAAGCTAAAAAGAGGCATCTAAACACGAAGACAAACGCAATATAGGTACGTAAAATGTAGGAATTTATTAAATTTAATTGAAAAATATGTTGAGTGGAATCACCATTTTTTTTTGTAATACAATATTCAATTTTACACAAATGTTTGACATAAATTTTTGAAATAGTTCAGTTGGGATGTTGTTGATTACCTCATGGACTTTGGTCTTTAGGTCCTCAAGTGTCTTTGGCTTGGTAGAATAGATCCTGTCTTTAATGTAACCCCACAAAAACAAAGTCAAGGGGTGTGAGGTCAGGTGAATATGGGGGCCATTCCACTAGCTCATGAAGGGAGCTTAGTCGCCGCGAAAAATGGTTCCTCAAAAAGTTACGAGTTTCACAAGCAGTGTGTGGAGGTGTTCCATCCTGCTGAAGACTAAAGACTTAGCTTTCCTTAGAGACTATAACCTCGTAAGGTTTTCTATGGCCTTCCTGGGCTATATTCTATTGATAGCGGTATCGACTTCTCCTAATTTTGTAGAAATTAGGCAAAGTTATTGCTTTAAGTATGAATGGTGAAAAAACGGTTTTAATATACAGTATCTATTAGTTATTAAGTAATAAAAGATTAGAAATGTATATGTATATGCATTTTTTTTATATAGAAAGGAGGGGTCAAGGACCGGTACTCGAAAAAATACCCCCACCCCCTTTATAAAGAAGAAAGAGCCAAAATCAACGTCTCTGAGGCTCATGACGCCATTTTGGTTTATATAAATTCTTAAAAGATATAGGTATATGCGGAATAAAAAAACCCTACTCTGTTAACTTTCTGAAAAAGAAGCCCCAATAATAAAATATACATCCATTATAAAATAACGGGGGTTATTCTGAGACACCCTATGTGTATCAGAATGGCTGCTGCGCCTTACGCAGTAAAAACTCTCCGAAACACAACCTAAGGCGATTTAGATGTGTATATACGAACAGACACCATTATCATCTCTTATATATACATACTGTATATAAATAAGATATATAAGTATATACACACACAGTGGTGCTCATAAGTATTCGTACAGAGAAATATTTCAGTTATATTCGTCCTTATCTTTTGTATCATGCATACGATAGTAATGAAAAGTTTACCGTTCATTTGGAAAAATTTAACTAGTAAAAATTTAGTTCAACTCCACAAAAGATTTGAAGAAAGTAAAAATAAGTTAAAATTCAAAGGTTTTCATACATTTATTTGCGAAATTACTTAATACTTTGTGTGTCCACTTTAGCCTCGAAGAATTTAAATTTTTTATCAGTAGTTGGCTCTTTGTTGATTAGAAACTGTTGGCAATTCTGAATTCCAGAATTTTTTCTGTGAATCTTCATGAAAGACGGATGACTGAACAAGACATTAGTAAGCAACGGGTCGTCGTGGTAAAGAGCTGTTGACAGATCTTAAGTGATTTGTTATTGTTGCATACGAGTCTGAAAAGAGTTATAAGAAGATAGGATAAGAACTTCGAATTCCATTTACGACGGTTGTTGCAGCTATAACGAAAAAGAAAGGCTTGGGAACAATCAAAACTCTGCCAAGGTGTAGACGACCTTGCAAGATTTCTGAACATACAGCAAGACGGATTGAAAAAAATGGCTGCTGCGAACCCACAAGTGACTGCAGGTGATATTTACCAAACATTAAGACGATCTAAGGTCGATGTCCATTCCTCTACTGTACGTCGTACATTGAGAAAGAATGATCTGCATGGAAGAGTTGCACGAAGAAAACCTTTGCTGTGAAAAGTGCACAAAGAAACTCGCTTAAAGTACGTCAAGGAGCATCAATATGATGGATTTGCATTCTGGAAGAAAGTTCCGTGGACAAACGAGACCAAATTTGAATTATTCAGGAATGAGCAACGGTATATTTGACGAAAATCAAATAGTGCATTCGAGGAAAAAAAAAAACTCATACGTTCAAACATGATAGTGGTAGTTTGCTTCTATAGGGATGGTTTAATACTTCTTGTCCAGGAAAGCTTGTTGTCATCAATGAAATCTTGAATTCGAAGAAATATCAGGAAATTTTAGAAGACAATTTCAATTTTGGAGTTGCGAATGGGTCGCAATTGGATACTGCAACAAGATAATGATCCAAAATAATAAAAGTAAGAGCACCATGAAATGGATTCAAGAAAAGAATTTCAAGTTTCTCGAGTGTCTCCGTCAAAGCCCAGATCTCAATTTAATCGAGAATTTATGATTTGATTTGAAAAAAAGCTTTCCGCAAGAGAAACCCTTCGAATCTGAATAAATTGCAACAATTTTCTTTCGAAGAATGAACTAAAATTTTTATTAAAAGATGTCGAAATCTTGTAGAAAAATACCCCAAAAACCAATCATTGAAGTCATTCAAGCAAAAGGTGGACACACAAAGTATTGAATAATTTTGTAAATAGATGTACGAAAACTT
>JAJOZX010000557.1:1137500-1165000 GCA_023014485.1 Bathynomus jamesi
GAAAAATTGTCCGGGTTTATATACTGAATTTTTGGTGACATCATTCTTGTTTAATGTTCACCTGTTTTGTTTTTCATTCTCACTAGGCTGCATTATTTTGCAAAATATTTGAAGATAAGGTAAATATTTTAGCTGTAGCAATGTCTAGACAGATAAGCAAGATATTTGAAGATGAAGCCATATTTTTATTTTAAACCGCATATTGACAGATCTGATGTTATCATGATCTGCCGAGTTAACTAAAAATGGAAATTGAAATATGCATTTTATTATGAATTACAATTAAACACGCATATGCGCCAAAATTAAATGCTCAAAATTTAAAATTAAGTGTTAAGCAAGACATCTTTTACAACGAAGGGAGAATGTATACAGAAAATGAACATTGCAGAATTGAACACGATTATATTATTAAGGCCAAATCTAAAACAAATGATGAAGTAATTTAAAAAGAAATAATTCACCAGTTATTCAGCAAGTTTGGACTCTATGTGTAAAAATGAATATAAGAATATATATATATATATATATACAGTATATATATAAGGATTATATGAATATATATGAATATAAGAATTATATGAATATAAGAATTATATGAATATAAGAATATAGGAATATAGAAATTATTCATTGTCCATTTTTACGCATATATATATATATATAATATATATTTTTTTCTTTTTTTTCTTTTTTGATGAAGGAAAGAGTTATTGATTCCAATCATTCTGCCCCCATAATCTGCCTTGCCTGACAGTTTTTCGAAGATTTGTAATTACTTCGGTAAATTATTTATTAAGTAAATTGAGTCTTAATTTCGGCGGGAAATTTTAATCTTTGTGTTCAGTGTCACGTGTCAGTTGTCCTTTTGAGTTAGTGCATGATAAAAAAAAAATTCCTGTCCAGTATATATATATACACATATATATATTAATGTAAAGAACGACGCTTGTTTTGAAGAGTGTCCGCACAAGAAGAGGAGAGAAAACGAGCAATGAAAAATGAGGCACCTCCAGGGAATCGAACCCGGGATTATCCGATTGCCGGTCAGATATGATAACCACTACACAAAGGTCCTCGATTAATCAGAACTCATAATTCTCCTACATACGAGCGGAATCGAACACCCTTTTGAGGGGACACCTTCTCATGCCGTATATACTGTATATACATTTTAACTGCAAACGACACTCAGTATAATTAATGTAAAAAACGACAAGAAGAGGAGAGAAAACAAGCAATGAAAAATGAGGCACCTCCCGGGAATCGAACCCAGGATCATCCGATTGCCGGTCAGATATGATAACTACTACACTATCTGACCGGCAATCGGATGATCCCGGGTTCGATTCCCGGAGGTGCCTCATTTTTCATTGCTCGTTTTCTCTCCTCTTCTTGTGCGGACACTCTTCTAAACAAGCGTCGTTCTTTATATTAATTATACCCTGTGTCATTTGCAGTTAAAAAAAATAAAAATAAAATATATATATATATATAAATTATATATACTGTACTTGTACCCAGTGGGAAATTCATTGAAAGTCTTTACCCGATGGATAATGCATTTATTTATGGAATCGTATCAGAAATGTTGAACAGATGTTCCTCATTCACTTCGAAACAAGCTATTGAACGATTAATTAACTGATGTAATTCACATTCGGTAGATAAACTTTTCGGACACCCTGTATATTCTTATTGTGAAATTCCACGCATTGTGTAACCCCTTTTTTCTCAAGTATTTTCCCTATGTGTGTTACCATTCACTGAAGTCTTATAAGCAAATTCATAAAACGATATTAATGCCGCTACTGATCGTACAGGGTGACCACAAAGTCCCTTTGCATAAAAAAAACAAGGGCAACATGCTGTAATTGCACTGCAAAGGGATTTTGTGGCTACTCTATACACTCAGGAATGAAATGGCAAGAAACATTTTATTCCAGAGTTATTTGATATCGCGAAACGAATTTTGGTCTTTTCCAAATAGAGGGTTCTTCAAAAAATGTTACCACTTATATGGCGCTAATATGTCATTGTTTACCACTTTAAATTTTTTTTAACGCACTCTGTATTTTCCAAATTCGCCCTTTTTTTACTTTCTTTTGTTTCTTGTCGTTGCGCGCGGATTCCTTCATTCATTATGTAGTTTATTAACTGTATGAAAAGACCTCAATTTTAACCCTTTAACGCCAAACGTCTTTGTAGGGTTAAATCTAAATGCGTGTATTTGAAACGGTACGTATTCGACCCATTCGGCGGTTAATTAATTCCTTCCCTTTGCGAGTCGCGAAAAAAGTTGGGGAAATAACGAGTTTATATTTGATCTAATTCTCCAAACTTACAATCACTACATGACATTAAATATGACCCAATGTATGCTTCATTATGCTATTTTCTACTCATTCAATCTCTTATTTGCTTTAAATTATCAATATTCCCTGCTTAGTCTTCATCTTCTTCCCATTGTACTGCTTCGTCTCCTTTCCCATCGTCTGTTCCATATTCTCCCTCTTCTATCGTTTGTTACGTCTCCTCCTCCCTCTTCCATTGTCTGTTCCGCCTCACCCCTCTTCCATCGTCTGTTTCGTCTCATCCCTCTTCCATTGTTTGTTTCGTCTGCTCATCCCTCTTCAATCGTCTGTTCTATCTCCTCCCTCTTCCATCGTCTATTCCATTTCTTCCCTCTTTCATCATCTGTTCCATCTTCTCCCTCTTCCATCGTCTGTTCCATCTCCTCCCTCTTTCATCGTCTGTTCCATCTTCTCCCTCTTCCATCGTCTGTTCCATCTCCTCCCTCTTCCATTGTCGATTCTATCTCCTCCCTCTTTCTTCGTCTGTTCCATCCCCTTCCTCTTCCATCGTCTGTTCTATCTCCTCCCTCCTTCATCGTCTGTTCCATCTCTTCTCTCTTTTATCATCTGTTCCATCAACTTCCTCTTCCATCGTCTGTTCCATCTCCTCCATCTTTTATCGTCTGTTCCATCTCCCTCTTCCATCGTCTATTCCATTTCTTCCCTCTTTCATCATCTGTTCCATCTTCTCCCCCTTCCATCGTCTGTTCCATCTCCTCCCTTTTCCATTGTCGATTCTATCTCCTCCCTCTTCCATCGTCTGTTCCATCCCCTTCCTCTTCCATCGTCTGTTCCATCCCCTTCCTCTTCCATCGTCTGTTGTATCTCCTCCCTCCTTCATCATCTGTTCCATCTTCTCCCCCTTCCATCGTCTGTTCCATCTCCTCCCTTTTCCATTGTCGATTCTATCTCCTCCCTCTTTCATCGTCTGTTCCATCCCCTTCCTCTTCCATCGTCTGTTCTATCTCCTCCCTCCTTCATCATCTGTTCCATCTCTTCTCTCTTTCACCGTCTGTTCCATCTCTTCTCTCTTTCATCGTCTGTTCCATCAATTTCCTTTTCCATCGTCTGTTCCATCTCCTCCATCTTTTATCGTCTGTTCCATCTCCTCCCTTTTCCATTGTCGATTCTATCTCCTCCCTCTTTCATCGTCTGTTCCATCTCCTCCCTCTTTTATCGTCTGTTCCATCTCCCTCTTTATCGTCTGTTCCATCTCCCTCTTCCATCGTCTGTTCCATCTCCTCCATCTTTCATCGTCTGTTCCATCTCCTCCATCTTTCATCGTCTGTTCCATCTCCTCCATCTTTCATCGTCTGTTCCATCTCCTCCATCTTTCATCGTCTGTTCCATCTCCTCCATCTTTAATCGTCTGTTCCATCTCCTCCATCTTTCATCGTCTGTTCCATCTCCCATCTTTCATCGTCTGTTCCATCTCCTCCATCTTTCATCGTCTGTTCCATCTCTTCCCTCTTTCATCATCTGTTCCATCTCCTTCCTCTTCCATCGTCTGTTCCATCTCCTCCCTCTTCCATCGTCTGTTCCATCTCTTCCCTCTTTCATCGTCTGTTCCATCTCTTCCCTCTTTCATCATCTGTTCCATCTCCTTCCTCTTCCATCGTCTGTTCCATCTCCTCCATCTTTTATCGTCTGTTCCATCTCCTCCCTCTTCCATCGTCTGTTCCATCTCTTCCCTCTTTCATCATCTGTTCCATCTCTTCCCTCTTTCATCGTCTGTTCCATCTCCTCCATCTTTTATCGTCTGTTCCATCTCCCTCTTCCATCGTCTGTTCCATCTCCTCGATCTTTTATCGTCTGTTCCATCTCCTCCGTCTTCCATCGTCTGTTCCATCTCCTTCCTCTTTCATCTTTCCTTTTCCATTCCTTTCATCATCTCTGTATCTTGTTGTCTCTAAATTGATAGTTGTCTCAGAGAAGCCAAGATGGATGATTTTTTATTCATTTTTCATTCCTAAATATTCATTCGCCGAACAAGATATAGACTTGTTTTCTGTATGACGGATATATACGAGTATATACCATATATATATATATATATATATATATATATATATGTTAAACACAGACCGTGCACGGTCTGTGTTTAACATATAATGTTCTCAGGGAACCATTCTGAGTTTGTGTATATATATATATATATATTTCAGAAGTAAAAGCAATGGAAAATTCAATAGGTTTATAAAATAACATATATGACACTTAATATATATATATATATATATATATATATATATATATGTATATATAATTCAAAATACTATTTTTCGTGAGCAGATTCTTCTATGCATCAATCATTGCTGATTTTGGTGAAATTTCCCATTTTCACTCTTAGGTTACTCGTGTGTAAAGTCCAATTTACCAGACAATTCCTAATGATTCGATTTTTTTTCTTCCCCTAATTCGATTTTCACCCTTGTTTCCTTATGATTAAGGGTGAAAATTCCTATAATTAAGCTATTATAGATAGCGTCAACGAACACAAGATAACAAATATGATCTTGTAAGCTTAACACAAATGGCTTTCGAGGAGGAGGGATTGGCTTAAAAAATGCACACATACTATGACTAATTTTAGCTCTACTCAAGATTGCTTTTTTTCCTTTAATTTTTCATTTTAAATCCATTATATATATATATATATATATATATATATATATATATATATTATATATATATATGTGTGTGTGTGTGTGTGGTGTGTGTGTGTGTGTTTACTAACGAAGTTTAATACACCGGGACTAACTAATTTCTTCATATACTCTCTCTCTCTCTCTGTCTCTGTCTCTTATATATATATATATATATATATATATATATATATATATATATATATATATATATAAACAGTGTCCAATAAAATGTAGTGAAAGAATGAACCACGCGGTCTATAAGTACGTCTGACCTCTCCATAAAAAACGCGAGATGTTCTCTCTCCTCCATTACGAGTAAGAACTTCAGTTCCCTTTATTTGCTTTTTGTTACGAGTTCTTAACGATCAGTTTCACGGTATCAAATTACAGCTTGGCGCTCATTGGCAATTACCTTCCTTATCTGTCGGCCGTTAGATGGCGCTTTCCTCGCTTACTTCCAATTATTCATTAATTTTGCACTGACACTCATTCCAGTCACTCCTCCATCATGGTCATCTATCCATCTCTCCCTTGACTCCAATCAAAATGTTCAAAAGTAAGCAATACACGCTCAAAGTTTAACATACACATACACACCCACAATATATAATATATATATATATATGAAAATTATTCATCATATATATAATATATATATATATATATATATATATATATATATATATATATATATCATATACTTACATGGATAATGGCCCTTTTAAGATTATCGCTACCTCCTCCTTTTATTTTACTCTTACCTTTAATTTAGCTTCACCTTTATCTTTAACAATTTAAGTAACTTTAAATTTTACATTTAATTTACCTTTACCTTTTTGCGATTAATTTAATAAATCTTTTTATAAGTTACGAAAGATGTGAGACCTTTTTTCCTCTTTTCATCGTTCGAAAGTAATCTCGCATCACTTCAAATACTTAAATTAAGTCCAGAAACATAAAACGGATTGGGTAATAACGGACGAAATTTGATCCGTTAATTATAACCGTCAAAAGCTAATTTCCTTTCCACGTTATCCGATGGAAAGACGTTTCCTAGATACGGCTCGACGTTTATTCATATTAACGTTTCGGGTAATGTAGGAAATAATTTCTCGGAACCTACATTTCAATTTCGATATATTGGAAATTAACTAGTATTCGGTTCATATTAAATATTAGGTTTTAAAGAGCGCGCGCGCGCGCGCGCACACACACACACACACATCTATGGTACAGTGCTTTTTTTAACTGCTTGTACAGTGTGTTCAAAAAGAAACTCAACCCGAAACACAAAGAAAAGGATAAGGTTACAACAATACGTATATGCATTCTCCAATGGGTTGCGTTTCTTTTTGAATACCCTGTATTACAAACAAAACTAACCTAAACTACCACAACCTAACCTAACCTTGGTGAAGAGAATTGTGTACCAAGTTTTCCAAACGTAATTGCGGGGTAGAAGGGGGGGGCTTTAATTTTTAAGTGATTACACACTGAAGTATCAGCTAATCTAACCTAACTTGACCCCAACCAATTAGAACTAACATTATATATATATATATATATATATATATATATATATATATATATATTATATATATATATATATATACAGGGCGTCCCAAAAAATGTATACACACTTTAACAGCTGATAGCTCAATTGATGTTTCTTTCTTTCCAAGTTAAACCCATTAGAATTAATAATGGCAGTCAGACTAAGCTTTGAACAAAGGAAATTCATTCTAAAATGCTACTGGAAGTGTGAAAACGCAGTTGAAGTGCAAAGACAGTTTAGGAGGGAGTTTCAAACAGATCCACCAACGCGACTTACCATCACTCGAATTAGAGATGGAATTAGCCGATGGAACTGTTCAGAATGTCCACAAGAAGCGTTCCGGAAGACCACGGACATCGACAAGCCCCACAAAGCAAGAAAGAGTACTGGAAACGTATCACCAAAGTCCAAGAAAATCTGTGCGGCAAGCGAGTCGTGAGGTAGGAATTTCAGAATCGTCTGTCCAACGCATTTTGAAGCGCTGTCAATGGAAAGTTACATTCCAAGATTAGTCCATGCTATTAATGAAGATGATGATCCGGACCGAAGAGTGGAGTATTGCGAGTGGTACTTGGCACGATGTGGATGTGGATTGGACGAAGGGGTTTCGTTCGTAGAATACCCTCCGCGTTCACCATACTCACACCACTAGACTTTTTTTTATGGGGATACTTAAAAGACAAAGTCTACGCCATAAAACCTGCAACAGTCGCTGAATTGAGAGCAGCCATTGAACGAGAATGCACACAAATACCAAACGAAATGTTTCGTGATGTTTGCGATTCCATTGCTTCGCGTTATCAGCAGTGCCTGGACCAGAACGGACGTCAGTTTGAAAACAGGCGTTGACAAAACAATTAAATAATGTCTGTAGATTCTATTACATTTTGAAAATGAAATGTATTTTAATAAACACTGCCTTTATAATTATTTAAAGTGTGTATACATTTTTTTGGGACGCCCTGTATATATATATATATATATATGAAAATTATTTCACGAAAGTAACACGTGAAAAATATTTATGATGAATAAAACCCGAAGGAAAGGAAAACACAAAATGGTGCTCAAGCGCTTTCGTCTAATGACATCCTCAGGAACACTGAAGTACATAAAAAGGTTAAGCCTATATATAGGTTACAGAAAGAAAAAAAAAAGAAAAAAGAAAAAATAAATAACATACATACACACACACACATATATATATATATATATATATATATATATATATATATATATATATATATATACATACATATCTATATATACAAATACATACATACATACATACATACATATATATACAATAAACAGAGAAGTAAAAATAAAAAATTAAAAAATTAAAAAATTAAACCTTAAAGGATTACCAGTGAGGCGTACAGATTTGTAAGGAAAAATATCGATTTTTAGCACAAGATCAAATGGATTATAAAAATACAAATTTATACTGGAACTCTGCCCGGGTTTTAACACACTGCTGCCTATGGTCAGGTTTCGATATATATAAAAAAAAAAAATAAAATGCAAATTAAAAGTTAATAAAGTAGAAGACAAGTTTACCAAAGATTTAATGTTTTACCCTTCTTATCTAAATCTGTTTTAAAGGAATTCAAAATAACAGGATCGAGTTGAAAAAGACCTTTGCTTATGTTGAAGTTATTTGAAAGTTGGATAATGGCAGACTCAAGAATATTTCTATTAACAATGTTGCTTGAATGGAATAAAACTGAAGCATTATTCCAATCAATACAGTGGGCTAACTCTGACAAATGGACAAAAAGGGCACTGTTAGAACAGCAGTTGTCCAGTGCCCTTTTTGTCCATTTGTCAGAATTAGCCCACTGTATTGATTGGAATAATGCTTCAGTTTTATTCCATTCAAGCAACATTGTTAATAGAAATATTCTTGAGTCTGCCATTATCCAACTTTCAAATAACTTCAACATAAGCAAAGGTCTTTTTCAACTCGATCCTGTTATTTTGAATTCCTTTAAAACAGATTTAGATAAGAAGGGTAAAACATTAAATCTTTGGTAACTTGTCTTCTACTTTATTAACTTTTAATTTGCATTTTTTTTTTTTTTTTATATATATCGAAACCTGACCATAGGCAGCAGTGTGTTAAAACCCGGGCAGAGTTCCAGTATAAATTTGTATTTTTATAATCCATTTGATCTTGTGCTAAAAATCGATATTTTTCCTTACAAATCTGTACGCCTCACTGGTAATCCTTTAAGGTTTTAATTTTTAATTTTTTAATTTTTTATTTTTACTTCTCTGTTTATTGTATATATATGTATGTATGTATGTATGTATGTATTTGTATATATAGATATGTATGTATATATATATATTATATATATATATATATGTGTGTGTGTGTATGTATGTTATTTATTTTTTCTTTTTTTCTTTTTTTTTTTCTTTCTGTAACCTATATATAGGCTTAACCTTTTTATGTACTTCAGTGTTCCTGAGGATGTCATTAGACGAAAGCGCTTGAGCACCATTTTGTGTTTCCTTTCCTTCGTGGTTTTATTCATCATATATATATATATATATATATATATATATATATATATATATATATAGGTGGAGTAAAAAGCTTGACCTTCGTCAGAATTATCATTTCGGGCGGAAGCAAAACAAAGGTTTATTTATACATACAGGGTGTCCCATAAGCTTGGAACCATAGGGCAAAATGATAAAAACGGCATTAAAAACGGCTTTTATTCACAGAACGTGTTCAATGTGTCCACCATTATTATTGATACACGAATGCAGACGAGCTATCCAGTCAGCAAACACACGGCGAATGGTATCAGGAGTGACGGTGTCACATGCGTCGATGATGCGCTCCCGAAAATGTGCAACACTCTGAATTTTCTCCGCGTAGACCAACGCCTTCAAGTGACCCCAGAGATAAAAATCCAACGGGGTGAGATCGGGGCTCCTCGCCGGCCACTCCACAGGCCCTCGACGTCCTATCCAATGACCAGGGAATTGTCGGTGCAGCCACTCTCTTACCCGGATGCTGCAATGGGCAGGAGCACCATCCTGCTGGAACCATGTTGGGAAATCCCCATCTGTGTTCAAGACACTGGGGAATGCTTCCTCGTTGAGCATACGCAAGTAGGCGTTTCCTGTGACAGTGTCATCAAAAAAGAAGGGGCCTACGATACGGTCTTTCCAAATGCCACACCATACCATCACACAAACGACACCTTGTTCCTTTGAAGCAGTAAACCAGTGAGGGTTATCTTGCGACCAGTAGCGGGTGTTCTGTCGGTTCACCTCACCATTTGTGTAAAAGACAGCCTCATCACTGAACAGAATGGTGGACGGGAAATTGGCATTTTGAGCACATTGTTCCGTAGCCCATTCACAAAATTCCAGCCGTCGGTCTGGATCATCTTCGCTTAATTTCTGCAGGATTTGAAGTTTGTAAGGATGCCATTTGTGTGCTTGAAGAATGCGGTGGATGCTGCTTTTCGACACTCCTGTCTCAGCGGACAACCACCGAAGAGACTTTTGGAGACTTTGTGAAATGAGCGAGGATGGTAGCGGCTGTGTCATCGTCGGTGGATGTCCTCGGAGGTCCACTGCGTGGTTTATTTCCTATGGATCCCATTTCCCTGAACTTTGCTACAAGTATGCCGACACAGCTGTGTGTTATCGGCGCGCGGTCCGGATGCAATCTGTTAAATTCCTCAGCGACCTCCCTCCGACTCCGATTTCCTACGAGCAGAATTACCTGGATGCGTTCTTCCTTACTCAAAGACATCATGGGCACTTGCATAAACGGAAAAACATGAATTACTTATTTTACCCTATGGTTCCAGACTTATGGAACACCCTGTATTTATATATATTTGTGTTACCAATTCGAGTTACTAAAAGTGTAACTTCATGAAATATTAAATTTATACACCTGTGAATTATTATCTATTTAATCTCAGTAATGCTCAGCTGCCTATACACACACACACACACACACACACACACACACACACATTATATATATATGTATATATACAGTATATATATATATATATATATATATATATATATATATATATTATATATATATATAAAACTGTAGTTGGAAAACTGAATTCATCAGAGCGAACAACTGATTTATATTTACATCTGCAAAGATCCCACATCTTTATATTGCCACCAATGCAAAGGGAAGGTTAACAGGGCCAAATACAGGGTGTTCGTAAAGTCCCGTCACCCCCTACATATTGTAATACCAATTTTATTTTTGTGTGATTAATTGTATTTATATGTGGTAGGTGTAACTTAAGAAACAAGTCACTGGCAACAATTACTTTAATTACAGTAAATACAGTTACTAATTACAGTTACTAATCAAGAATATCGTAACAAAGGATTATGCGCCTCTATGTGCGGTGTGAGAATCGACGCAGCATTGCTGGAGTGATTGTACCAAATGCATCTCGAACAGCGTGTTTCAGTTCTTCTGTTGTGCGGTAACGCACCCGGGATATGTTCTGCTTGACGAAACCCCATAACGCATTGTCACATGAAGACAGCTCTGGACTGGACAAATGACGGGCGGTAGGGTTTCATGCCTAGATCTTTTGTTAAGTGATCTCTCATTGTGGACATGGGGACTGCAAGTTCTTGTGATCGTTTCCGAAGTGATCTTTTCGGTGAACGAGCCACCGATGCAATCACACCTTCACATTGTTCTGCTCGCGTTGTTGGTCTCCCCGACCGTGGTCTGTCCTTGATGGAGCCAGTTTCAAACAGCTTTTTTTCCCAGCGTAATACCGTCTTGTCTGGTGGTGCAGCCTTATTGAATCTTGTGTTGAAATAATTCTGGATATCACGCATCGTTTTGCCAGTATGTGGCTTTTCATGAGCCCATGTGCTCATCACTATCCTTTTCTCCGGAGTGTAAATGGACTGGTCTGCCATTGTTCACACAACTCTAATACCTGCAAAAGAAAAAATGTCAATGAATCACATATAAATTCAATTAATCACACAAAAATAAAATTGGTATTAATTGTAATACCAATTTTGTACATTTTGTAGGGGGTGACGAGACTTTTTGAACACCCTGTAGATGATACACAGACCTATGGAATTTTAGGTCTTTTCTGTTCTGGGACGAGTCTCATGTCAATCCGTTGGTGGCAAATTAACTGATAGGAGTAAGAAAAATGGCTAATAAATTATTTGATGAATTTATTTCCATTTCCACGAAGCTGAAGTTCAGTGATTCCCAAACTGTGTGGTGCGCCTCCCTGAGGTAACGCTAATTGGTCCCTGAGGTGAGGTGAGCCGAGTTAAAAAGATGTCGTTTTAAAATAGGCCAAACTATAATCTTGATAGTTAAGCAAAATCGTAAAAAGCTTATAAGAGATGAATAACAAAATTCAGTAAGTTCTCTTTTGACAGGTATAATGTTTACCTTCTTTAATGACATGAGCATTGAGCAGTAACCCCCATCCCCCATCCTTCCAATATTGGACAAACCTTGCGCCCAAAAAACAAGCTCACCGAACCGAATTCATTTACTGAGTTTTGTTTTTGGAATGTAAGTACGAGAAGAGATGTAACCTATTGCTAAAAGAAGGTACTAAAGAAACGAATTTTACGGACGTTTACGGACGATTTACGGACGTTTGGGTCAAATACAAACCGTTTCATATACATTCAAATTTAACCCTACAAAAAAAATGCTTTCGTTGAACGGTTAATTTTCACTTATGTTATTATGTTCCCAATAATAACATCTCAATGACATTTTTTTACTCACTGTTGCAAGAAGTTATTTTGCAATGAAATACACAAATTGCGGTGAAATTGTGTTATTTGTTCCCTCAGAATTGCCTCTCATTGTAGGAAGGAACCTTAGAACAGTTTCCCAATCGGGATGCTTCTTAGGGGTGACCTCCAAATTTAATGAAAATGACAAAAATAGGTAAATGAAATTTCAAAAGTTATTATTCAAGATACAAAAATTTCAAATGAAACAAAATATTCACGATTTATTACGTACATACGGGAATCGTATGTACGTACCTACCCTAATCGTAACCATACGGAAACCGTATGTACGTACCTAACCGTAACCATACGAAAACCATATGTACGTACCTAACCGTAACCATACCTGACTTAACCTAACCGTAACCATACGGAAACCTTATGTACGTACATAACCTAACCGTAACCGTAACCATATGGAAACCGTATGTACGTACCTAACCTAACCTAACAATACCTAACCGAACCTAACCGTAATCTAATCGTTTGAAGTTGTGTTAGAGGCGGAACGGGGGACTGAATAGTGAACTGTAGGCGATAAAAATCCCCCGGAATGCCGCTAAAGAAGAACAGAGAGCAGTGGGGTGCCTTGAGTCAGAAAAGCTTGGGAACCTCTGCCTTAGAGGCTGCAGGTTCTTCAGGAACAACCTTGTTGTCGCCAAAAAGCGAAAACGAAAGCTTCCTTGCACATCTGTGGCAACTCTAAAGAAAGGAACCTTTAAATGAACTTTGGCAGAAATCTTGACTGTTCCATTTTAAAAAAATAAATGACTGCTTTTATGCCAACACATATATTGACCCTTTATGAATTATGTCAGTGGAAAGAATGCTGCATAGTAATCCTTTTTGGACAAAAAAATTTTTATAGGTTTATGTAATGAATGTATGTGTTTGGAACCTTTTAACATTTCGTTCCTCCCGTCTATAATGTGTTACATGACAATGTATTTACATCTTATTGTGTTTATAGTTGTCAGCCATTACAAAATTTAATTCTGTAACAAAAAAACTCGGTTTTTTGGGGCATGGAAATAAAAAATCATTATATGTACAATCGATTAAAAATGTTCTGTGGCGAAACGCAATGTTTTTCACCGATACTTATCGACAAGAAACGTAGAATTCATTGACAAGACTTTGAATCGACTGCGCGTGACAATTTCCTATTAGAGAATTTTAAAATTTTTAAATAGTATTTGAATAAATTTTTCATTTGTGAAGTAAAATAAACATTTTTTTAAAGGTTTAACCTATTATGCGGGTACCCGAATAAAGTCGATTTGCTGCACAATGTTGACACGCATAGTGTCGATATTGAATAGTTTGAATTAGGTCAGGTTAGATTAAACTTGGTTAGATTAGGTTATAGTATGCCTGGTTAGGTTACGATAGGTTAGATTAGGTTACAGTATGCCCGGTTAGGTTACGATAGGTTAGGTTAAGTCTGGTTAGGTTAGGTTAGTCATTTTCATTGAAAATCTGAGATGTAGTTTGAAATCTGAAGTGCATATACTTGCTTAGTCTAAGGTCGATCGTCGACATTATAAAATTTTGTTGATTCAACTCGTATTATGAATTAATTTATAATGATTTACAACAAAATAGAAAATTTTTACTGAAAATATATCATTATAAAAACCATCAAGCTTCTACGTTACATACTACTATGAACCTGTAATCCAATACGTCAGTAGAACATCAATTAGAGAAGAAAGTGATGTATACAGGGTGATGTATAAATGTGTTTCATAAATCGCAGCGTGTATTCTTGAGAGAAAAGTAAAGAAAAAATACCACGTAAACATAGATCGAAAAACCCGTAGGTTTCGAGCTATAGCACGCGACCAAAAATGAAACTCCTAAAGACTTTTTACATTTTATGCAAATACACAGTGTGATACATTTCCTTCATTAAAGTAAATGTTCGAAATTCTTTCCTACTTCTTGAATGCATGCCTCAGCACGTCGCACCAGTGATTGGCTGACACACTGAAAAATTGCTGGAGTATTACGGATCGTTTCGCAATTGTCTCGAACTCGTTGCCACAATTCATCACGTGCTCGGACTTCTGTAACATAAACTAGGCTTTTTAAATGACCCCACAAGTAATAATCAAGCGGGGTTAAACCTGGTGACCGAGGTGGCCACGGAATAGAACCACCGCGCCCTATCAACCTGTCAGGATATACAGCATTGAGATATTTTCTGTCACGTGCTATAGCTCGAAACCTACGGATTTCTCGACCTATGTTAATATGGTATTTTTTCTTTACTTTCGTCTCAAGAATACACCCTGCGATTTATGAAACACATTTATGTATCACCCTGTATACAAAACGTAGCTTCGAAAAAAGTTCGCCTAGAAACATTGAAAAATAAAATAAAAAATCAATTATGACTGGATATTTTTATCGAAATTTTGTAAGTCGCCAAAAAAATAAAATATCCAAACAAAGACACAATATTCCTAATTAGTATTTTTTATGATTTTTTAGAAATTTAAGTGTTTTAAGCGAACTTTTTTCCAATTGTGTACATAAATATGACGCCTCATTCGTGTCTTTCAAGTGGTTAGTATCACTGACTACCAATCCAACGGCCTTGAGTTTGATTCCCGTCGCAGGCAAGCTGCAAGCAGCTCTCCCAGCTGTTTATCCTTCCTTTCCTTAGTAAATAAATGGGTACCATAAGAATCACCCAAATGTTAACACACATCGATCCTGAACATGCTAAAAAAAATCAGTAATAAATATATATATATATATATATATATATATATATATATATATATATATATATATATATATATATATTATATTATATATATTAGGGCGGTTCAAATATATGAAAATTAAAAATTCAGCAAGCATGTACTTTTTTTTATTAGACTTAAGAACATAAAAGTCTGAGACGAATTTGAGTGGAATCCGAGAGTATTTACTCGGTGCTCAAGCATTAGAATATGTAGAGTGGGTGAATGGGTGAATTGGATAAATAACATTTAGATAACCAATGAATTCGCACAATATAACGTTCAGTGATGGCACAAATGCATTGATATCACCTTAATATACGTGAAATCTAGTCGCCTGAACATTTACCGGTGGCCAATGTCGACTTATTGTGGTCGGGAAATTAGTGCCGGTGCATTTCCACTACGCGTAAGAGGAACTGCTTTTGAGTCTCGGCTTTGGTAATGGTTGCATTGAAATTCTTTATCATGGACACGCCCCTTTCAGCACTGTCGTTGATAACACTGAATCTTTACATGGATAGGAGGGATCGTCTATCGTCTTGGTGATTTTTCCACTCATCAGATGTCCCTAAGAACCCTCGGCTGATCTTGAAAGTATCAAATAACTTGAATGACGCTGAATCGACAAAGTCTGAGAGATCCATCCTCTCTACTGAAATGTTTCCTTTGTATTTTCTCCGATCTTTCTTTAGTGTTCCTCTCTGTAATAAGTTTGCTGCCTCAACCATTTTCATCTTTGTTTTCCGACAAGGTTTCAGACGAAACAAAGCCAAACCAGGAGGAGATTGTAGACACCAATCGACCAGGGAAGTACTCCGGGGGGGACGTTAGGCACGAGACAGGGAATGCTGGAACTCCCGTTTCTCCTGTCACTCTCCTCCTTAGGCCTTAGCTGATCTTTTTCGGTGTCTCATCTACCCTTGAGCACCCACTAAAAGTTTTGCTACCAAGTAGAAATTTGCCATGAAGGTTTTTGTAAACGAGTAGAATTAAAAAATCCACATGCTCAGAGACTTACCTGCAATAAAATTTTTCACCCCTATTACATGAACCGCCCTAATATATATATATTAGGGTGGTCCAAATCCATAGGGGGAAATTTCAAAATTGTCTTAGATAGTCTCCACAAGTGTGGTTTTTGTCCATTTAGTGTCCATATGGTCTGTGCAAAATTGCAGCGTGATTGGTGAATATTTAGAGGTCGCCCCACTCTGAATATATATATATTATATAATGTACTTTTTCTTCCGTAGGTCCGATGGCTCAAACTCGATCAATTCCAAAAGTTTGGCTTCTAGGGATGGCAACTGGAACTTTATCCACGTCAAGGCTCCCTACATCCTTGACGCCCTCCTCTTGGGGCAATACCACCACATCAATCAAAAGCAAACCACCTCCGACAGTCTGAACCAGGCATGCCAGAGGGTGATTGAAGTCTGGACCCGAGCGCGGATCCCAACTCACGGATCGACTCCTGTGTCCGTAAGCTTTCAAAGCTTTAGACCGCTACAAAACACTCAAGAAGCACAGGACCAGGCAACGTGCCAGCGATAGAATGAATGAAGACATCTTCAAAGCGGACATCCAGGAACTGTTTGACATCGCAACCAGTGATGCCATGAGCACAATCGTCAACGTTGAGGACCGAAATTTCCTGTCCATGCAGCGCAAGGACGTCAATTCTTGCAGCATGGCTGGCATTGATAAGGAAACGACTACACAAGAGGACAGAAAGCGATCCAGAATGGAGAAGGAGCCAAGAGGAAGGCAAGGCATGAAGCAACACAGAAAGATTTGGAAGAAGCAGGAGTGTCATCAATTGATCTTTCCTCTTCTTCTTCTTCCCTTTTTTCGCAAGACGACGACGACTATAGACCATCGGTTCCGATTCCTTCTTCGTCTGAAGCTCCGGCACCAAAGCGTCCCAAGAACAAGGTTACGAACATTTTCCAATCTCCAGAAGTCATTGGAGCAATGGATCGCACCATCTTTCTGACGGAATGCTGTTTTCGTAACTGGAGCTGTATTACAGGCCGTGGGGCATGATCTGTCTGGGATGACGTGCTCTCGGAGCTCTATTCATCGCTACAGAGAAAGTGGGCGAGAACAGCAGCTCGAGAAGACCTAGAATCATTCTCTCTAGAAGACCCTGTCCTTCTCCATTGGGACGGAAAGCTTCTCCCCGGCATTGAAGGGAAGAAGACGAATGTGCATCGGATAGCAATCCTTATAAATTTCAATGGACAGGAGAAGCTGCTTGGTGTCCCAAAGATGAAACAAGGAACTGGAGAAGCACAGGCCCAGGCATGCCTTCAAACTATGAAATTATGGAACGTGGAACAGCATGTGAGGTCTCGTCTTCGATACCACTGCGTCAAACACGGGTTTACATCGAGGAGCCTGTGTCAGGATTGAAGAAGCATTGGATCACGAGCTAGTTTGGATCGGTTGTCGACATCATATACTTGAAGTCGTACTTGCTGATGTCTTTGCCTCAATATTTGGCTCAACAGGAAGTCCTGAAACAGGCCTTTTTAAGCGATTTCAAAAGGAATGGCCATCTCTCTCCCACGAAGCATTTGTCTCAGCATCGGACAGCTTGTTCGAGAACCCTCAACTCCAAGAGATGAGAAAAGAGATGCTCACTTACTTACCTAACGCTCTTCAGGCAAGCCAACCTCGTGACGACTACAAGGAGTTCCTTGAACTATCTTTGCTCTTCCTGGGGGGAAAGACTGGTGGTCAACTCTTTATCCGAGCTCCGGGTCCCATGCACCACGCGAGATGGATGGCGAAGGCGATTTATGCGCTCAAAATCTACCTCTTTCACTATCAATTCAAGCTCACAGCACGCGAAGAACGAAACGTGACTCAGCTGGCTTTATTTGTCAGTCTGATTTACGTCAAGTACTGGCATGAAGCGCCAATGGGGACACAAGCTCCTCTCAATGATCTCAAAATGCTGCATCTTCTGGAAAAATATCCACACGGAGGAGCTGCACAAGCGGCGAAGACAGCTCTAAGACGCCACCTGTGGTACTTGTCGGAGCATCTGATTGGACTGGCCTTCTTCGATAATAGGATCGATCCTGATACCAAAAGGAGAATGGTTCAACACCTCCAACATCCCCAAAAGAATGGCTGCCCCCGACGAATCGACATGGCGGAAGCTGGTGTTGAAAATGATGTGACATCTTTCGTCACGAAAAGGACATTGACCCTCTTTGATGCCTTGAAAGTTGGAGGTAAGGAGGAAGCGCGCCAGTTACTTCAAAAAGATCCACGGGAATGGCCAAATGACAAGAACTACAGGGAACTTAGAGATCGCGCCTTAAAGATGAAAGTCGTCAATGATGCTGCCGAGCGAGGTATTGCTCTCGCACAACGCTACAATGACACTGACACGAAACGAGGACCAGAAGCAGTACCTCCTACAACTCGTAGCCGCCCACCGAAAACAGATACCAATACCATCCAAGGCGACTCTGATGCAGAAGAAATAATGAAGATACACCCATTATCATGTCCTATTGTCTTACTGTTTTCTTTCATATTCTTTGAGAACCAAAAAAAAATTTAGTTATTCAGTTGTCTATATATTTTCCCAAATTTTCAAAAAGGGGGCAAGTGGGGCGACCCCTAAATATTAACCGAATAACGTGAAACTTTGCACAAATACTGTCCACACCAAGAGGCATAAAACCAACCTTGTGGAGAGAACTTAGTCGATGCTTTAACGTTTTGGACCACCCTAATATATATATATATATATATATATATATATATATATATATATATATATATATATATTACTGGTTTTTTTTTAGCATGTTCAGGATCGATGTGTGTTTAACAAGGAAGGATAAACAGCTGGGAGAGCTGCTTGCAGCTTGCCTGCGACGGGAATCAAACTCAAGGCCGTTGGATTGGTAGTCAGTGATACTAACCACTTGAAAGACACGAATGAGGCGTCATATTTATGTACACATTTGGAAAAAAGTTCGCTTAAAACACTGAAATTTCTAAAAAATCATATATATATATATATCGTAAAGAACGACGCTTGTATAGGAGATATTCCGCGCAAGACGAGAGAGAGAAAACGGAACAAATGAAAAAATGAAGTACCACCTGGGAATCGAACCCGGATCTTCCGATTGCCGGTCAGACGCGATACCATTACACCATGGACTTCACTCTTCCAAATGCCGTAATTCTTCTACATACTCGCAGAAACCAATGCCCCAAGGGGGCACCTCCCGCATGCCGTAACATTATATACATTCAACTGCAAAGAACACGCAGTATAAATAACGTAAAGAACGACGCTTGTATAGGAGATATTCCGCGCAAGACGAGAGAGAGAAAACGGAACAAATGAAAAAATGAAGTACCACCTGGGAATCGAACCCGGGATCTTCCGATTGCCGGTCAGACGCGATACCATTACACCATGGACTTCACTCTTCCAAATGCCGTAATTCTTCTACATACTCGCAGAAACCAATGCCCCAAGGGGGCACCTCCCGCATGCCGTAACATTATATACATTCAACTGCAAAGAACACGCAGTATAAATTGGTTTCTGCGAGTATGTAGAAGAATTACGGCATTTGGAAGAGTGAAGTCCATGGTGTAATGGTATCGCGTCTGACCGGCAATCGGAAGATCCCGGGTTCGATTCCCAGGTGGTACTTCATTTTTTCATTTGTTCCGTTTTCTCTCTCTCGTCTTGCGCGGAATATCTCCTATACAAGCGTCGTTCTTTACGTTATTTATACTGCGTGTTCTTTGCAGTTGAATGTATATAATGTTACGGCATGCGGGAGGTGCCCCTTGGGGCATTGGTTTCTGCGAGTATGTAGAAGAATTACGGCATTTGGAAGAGTGAAGTCCATGGTGTAATGGTATCGCGTCTGACCGGCAATCGGAAGATCCCGGGTTCGATTCCCAGGTGGTACTTCATTTTTTCATTTGTTCCGTTTTCTCTCTCTCGTCTTGCGCGGAATATCTCCTATACAAGCGTCGTTCTTTACGTTATTTATACTGCGTGTTCTTTGCAGTTGAATGTATATATATATATATATTATATATATATATATATATCGTTAACAAATTCGTGATATAACAGCATTTCCATCTTCCTTGCCTTCATGATGTTCCACCCCCGCCAATACATACAGCTATTCAATCTCCCGTCCGCTACTCGCGATGACACATCCAATCCAGACCTCTCACTGTGGAGTGTAATTAATTTCATTTAGGATGAGCAATGTGCTCACGCCGAATCTCGACGTAAATTTCCCTCTCTTTGGAACCTATTTAGAAGAGGTTCTCCCATTTCAGACTGAAGTTTTTGAATACTAAATTATTGTTCTTATCGCTAATTTATTATACCTGCATCTTGTTACAGGTGTTACACGTGTAATGACGTTTCATGTGTATGTACTGTAAATAATTATTATTTATAGTTGCATAATTACAGTAAATTTATTATATATATATATACACAGTATATATATATATATATATATATATATATATATATATATATATATAGGCTGTAACCTTCTATGTACTTCAATGTTCCCGAGGATGTAGACGAAAGCGCTTGAGCACCATTTTGTGTTTCCTTTCCTTCGTGGTTTTATTCATCATATATATATATACACAGGGTGTTCAAAAAAGAAACGCAACCCATTGGAGAGCATGTTTATGAGTAAATTACAAAAATTGTTGGATGTGTTGGCCATTATGATTTTCACCTAAATATACACGACGGATCATGTTATCAAACGCTTGTTTTAATGTCTCTCTCGATATGCCGTCAACTATACCCTGAACGCTGACCTCTAGCTCTTCCAGCGTATGAGGGTAAGTTGAATACAAAGTGTTCTTTAAAATCAATAAATACTCTTTCTTGAACTGTGAATACCGTTCTTGTACGTAATGATTACTGAAACATCCTGTGTGTGTGTGTATATATATATATATATATATATATATATATATTAGTAATCTTAGTTTTTCTTCCGCCCGAATTGTTATTTTTAACCAGAGTCAAGCTTGTTGCCCCACCCCAGACCTACAGTTTAACGACCTACAGTGGGTGGTTAGAAATTACAAAAGCCTTGTCCGAACTCGATCTCACGACCTTCCGATCACTAGAATCACCCAGGGTAGTGATGTAGGTCACATCCGCATCCGCATAACATCCGCACATTTTCTCGCATCCGCATCCGCGTCCACATCCGCACTTTAGACTGCGGATGTCGTGCGGATGTGGACCGTTGAGATAAAACGTCATTAATAAGCGGAAATTATCAAATTCTACTATATTAATAGAACTAGTTCATTGTGCGCAAAAGTGATGCAAGCGACAAGACGAGAGGCTGTTCTTGTATGAAGTTACTCTCTTGCAACCTACTTAGATCCACGTTACAAAGCTAAGTTATTTTCACCTAGTACATTAGAACGAGTTAAATCATCACTTGGCAAAGCAGTTGAAGAGCTTCAATCTCTTGAATCTGTCGCTTCGCCACCCACCAAAAGAATAAAAGTTTCAGTGACAGAACCAACACCTTCAACAAGCAAATCTATCACAGAATCTGTCTCTCAGTTTCTTGAGTCAAGCAGCGATGACGAGACCTACGCGATGTCAAAAGATGTAGTAAAAATGATCGAGAGCTATCACCAAGAAAAAACGCCTGGCTGCATGTGACAATCCTATTAGTTGGTGGAAAAATACGCAGAATATCTATCCATACTTGAGTAAACTTGCGAGGAAACATTTAGCCTGTCCTCCAACAAACGTACCAAGCGAGAGATTATTTAGCAGTGCTGGATTAATATATGATGAAAAGAGAAACAGACTGGCAGCAGAAAAGGCAGAAAAATTAATGTTCCTTAAGCATAACCTTCCTATAATTAAGTTTGAACATTAAACGATGAACATCTTAGTTTACTTTATTTTAATTACTCATTTATAAATATGCCTAATAAAACTTTAAACTTAATATAAATAGTTATCAAGCTAATTAGAGATCTCTTTCTATAAGGGTGGAGGTTGGGGAAAGAGGTCGGTGGGGTGCATTTGAGTTGGGTTCACGTCCCGCATCCTGGTAACACAATTATGGTTTCTAATTGTGGCTGAAACTCAACAAAATATAACGAATTTATTTGCAGACGAATTCACTAATTGATTTCTATATTAGTTAGATGCTTTATATTATTTTATATGTTCAGAGAAAAATACAGCAATTATTGTACAATTAATCAATTATACTACATTATAGCTAGAGCTCTCTCTATATAATAACTTATTATATACGTTAAACACAACAAATCTCGAATATATCCTAAAAAATAACGAAAATGTAGACATCCGCATCCGCATCCGCGGATGTTGAAATCAAACATCCTCATCCGCATCCGCGGATGCGAAAAAAATGACATCCGCTACATCACTAACCCAGGGGTACCCATTTATTTACCAACCATTTTTGTATGGAAGGATGGACAGCTGGGTGAGCTGAGCGCCGCCTGTCGTCGTCGGGAATCGAACTCAGGGCAGGTGGGTTCGTAGTCAGAGATACTAATAATCAGTCAGGAGGGCCAGAAACTGGTACACAGCGCTCAAGTGAACCAATGCGGCCCACTACACCAACTCCAGTGGTCGCATCGGAGTTCGAAACCCCAACCTCACTTTGCTTATCAGGAAACGGTGTTACCACTGCGTTACGGACACTGACTTGTAGTCAGCGATGCTAACTAACTAACTAACTAACTATATATATATATATACACAGGGCTATTCAAAATGATTCACCTGATTTCAAATGAGAATATTTTTTAATGTTACAAATACAGTGTGATTTGTGATACATCAACCAAAAGAAAAACTGTCCAAATTTTGTCTCTCACCTCATAAATGCTCTATTTGACTTCCCCTAGTTACACGAGCAACGTCGACACGATAGTCGAATTCCTCCCATACTCGCTCCAGCATGTCCGTTGTCACTGACTCTACGGCAGTAACAATGCGAGTTCGGAGCTCATCCAAAGATGTGGGCAACGGTGGCACGTACACAGTATCCTTAACGTACCCCCAAAGGAAGAAGTCGCACGGTGTTGTCGGTTTGTTGATTTCCTCGGGCTACGTTGGAAACACTCTCTGATTCTTTGCACATTATCCTCAGACACGCGCGGTCGTCCTGTGGACTTGCCTTTACACAAACATCCTGTTTCCTCGAACTGCCGATACCACGGACGGATGCTCTGAGCACCCGGTGGATCTGTTCTGTAACGTCGACGAAACTCACGCTGCACTGTGACTACCGATTTACAGCTCGAAAACTGCAACACACAAAACGCCTTCTGCTGTGCGGACGCCATTTTCACACTGACTGTTTGTTGCTAGGCTAGGCCACGGCGTGACTTTGGAGCCCTCTCGCGGTGATCTTGTAAAACTCGAAGATTTCCTCTTTCATGTGGTGTATGCCCAGTTGATGCACAGTTGATAGGTACGGAAGTATTCTCAGTTGAAATCGGATGAATCATTTTGAATAGCCCTGTATATATATATATATATATATATATATATATATATATATATATGTGTGTGTGTGTGTGTGTGTGTGTGTGTGTGTGTGTGTTTTCTAGTTGATGCATTATTGGTACACAGGTTGTTGATCATAATTTGCAACGTGTAATGGTATATATACACATTTATAAATGTCAAAATTTTCGGGTAGTTTGACAGAATTGCTCAGTAATTGTCAAGTCATTTGCACGAACTGAAGAGAGAGACATTTCTTCATCTAAAATCTGTTGCCACTTTGAGAAAAGAGAAGAACAGAAAATTTCACTAAAAATGACTTGGAAAAATAACTTAGGAAAATTGTGATTTGCTATTTATTTCTAGCATCGTTTATCTATTTTGGATATTTCTCTCTCAATTTAGTCCATTGGTGCCGCGAACGACTACGACACATTTAACAATCGTGCTGTATGAGGCGGTGCATTCGTGCATAATCAATCGACTCAACCGTAATTGGTCAAGGACTTTTAAACGAAATATGCGTCGATGAGAAAGAGTACAACAAACCCTTGTTGAAGTTGTCGACACGAAATACAAAAAAAAATTAACATTTCCTTCGCGAGAAAGGATGACATTTTTCTTCTCATATGTATAGTTCAGACCCACCGTTTCCCCCATAAGCGAAGTGAAGACCCTGAGATCGGGGATTCGACTCCCAATGGTACTGGTTTATTATGGGAGTGCCAGAAACAGGCACAGCGTTCATGCAGGTCAGACGAACGCGGCTGTTGTATAATCATACTACTATGCACTAGTAGTAAACATATTTACTAAATGGATTATTAACATGTGAAACTATGCATGACTTTGCATGGTTTAATTCATTAGTATACCATTTATTCTCTAACTGTAATGAATAAACTGTAAAGTAACTTGTTGAATACAGAAAACAGTAAAATTTCTATACAGTAAAATTTATATACAGTAAAATTTACTTTATTCAGAGCTCTGTAAACTATCCTTGAATAAGTGAAATTTTTACTACCCTTTAAATTAAAAATCACCTACAATTTATTTTGTGTGTATAAATGGAATATCTGCTTGTAAATTGTCCAAACTAATTACACAATGTGATCTACAAGTCAGTGTAAGGTTTCATTCACTTATGGGGAACCCTGTATAAATTAAGAGACGCGATGTATGTGATTTGGTTGTGCCGGCTTTTATTTTATATGTACAATGGCAATTATTTTGGGGTTTCTTGTGCTTTTTTTGGCTCATGTATGCATGCATGTATGATATATACAAAAAGAATGGTTTGGAGTGTAATAACTGCTAGAATTCGTTATACTTATGTTAGTAACTAAACAACAACAAAAAAATAAATAAAAAAAAATATATATATTCTTTGTAGTTTTTATGATTAACAAAGACTGCGTACATACAGAGGTTTTAATAAATATAAAACACTTGACAATACAAGATAACATATCTGAACGAGTCTTCGCGTCTGTAATCACACACACACACACAACCCGAAGCTATATGCACCATGCATGCGATGTTGTGTACATAACACGCACGCGTTATCGTATCATGTATATAACAGACGTTTTAAACGATATACACGCAATAACCCTTTTGAAAATGTCTTCACTTCATTAAAACAACAAATATATGAAATCAATTGTTTTCGCAAAGACTTTTTGTACGATCAAAGAATGGCTAAAACAGTAAATATAACTATTACTTGTCATTTTCATTTCTCTTATGTAATAATTAAACTGAATACCATTAATTCTGCGTAAAAAGCTTCCATGCTTTCAACGGCATATTTGGATTAGAATATTGTGAATATATTACTGCCATATCAAATATCTAAATCTTGCAGAAAAATATTGAAAAAGTATTGTAAAAACCGTCACTTCTATTTCTTTTTTGTTTTTTTTTGTTTTTTGTTAAATAACTAACAAAATCACGGAAAAGTATTCGACCAAATGTGTGTTACGTTATGACTCCTTCGAACACCGCTTGACGTTAGATTAGCGAAGTTGATTGACGTTGAATTTGTTCAGTATTTGGATATGGGTGACCGTCGTCCGTGTTAAGATGATATAACAACCCTTATATATATATATAGTTCGGACCCCATGGATTTAAAACTAGGCCCCCGTCCGTCCGTCCATTCCATAACCATTTCCGTAACGTATGACTTTAAAAAGCCACAGACATTATTATTATTTGACAAAAAAGGTCGCCTAAAAGACATCCAGTAAGAAAAAACGCCAACTGTATCAAATTATTTGTTGAAAAGTAGAAAAAACCTGAGAACCGACAACTTTTCAACTTAACTTATTAATTAAATACAGGTGTATACATTCCCGTACATACACTGAAATACACCTTAATTGTACCTGAAAGTAGTATTCTACGAACTTGAAAATACGAATGTAATGTAATTTATTGAGGTGTGTAATTAGTATTCATATAAATATACGGTTTCAAAAAATATTCATATTTTGCATATACTACGTTCTCAACGCACGACACTATACGAAATATACAGAAATTATAATAATATATTACGTAAATTATATATACACAATGTATATAATTATATAATTGCTTTTATAATTAACATTTCAAGATGCTCATTCATTAACCTATTTTTGTATAAATTATAAGTTTAAATGCTTCAAATTAAAACTCCAAAGGACGCCATAACACTCCAATGTACTTACCAATTTTCCCCTAAGAATCTTTATTTAAATTTCCCCGAAAGAAAGGGGAAACTCCCTGAAGATTCCCCCCCCCCCCCCCCCCGACCCCGAAAACCCTCACAAAAAAAAAACTGGAAGAAAGAGTGGGGGGAAGAAGAATAAAAGAAGGGAAGAAATGAAATCTTACGACACCCTCCTCATCCCTCCCCTCAAAAAAAAAAAAAAAAAACTTCCCATCAGATCCCCCGCAACTGAGGAAGCGAAGCAGGAGAGAACAAATTATCCCTAAACCGTCTGTTTCCCCTCTTCTTCCCCCACTAAAAAAAACAAAAAAAAAAACCTCCTTAAATAAAAATCCCCTAAAAAGGGTAAAAAGTCCCTAAAGAAGAGGTAAAGGCGTGAAATTGCTGACTATAAGCTTTTATAAAAGATCTTTAATTTCGATTATCTATTCATTCTCTCGAAAAGTCAACGCAATTAATGAAGACATTTATGGCGTCAGAAAACTAGACTATGAATATTCAACTTCATTTGTTACGGGATAGAATGAGATCATAATTTTACCTTCTAACTTCTAGTTTGTTATACATTGCCATTAAACGAATTTAAAATCCCTGTAAATATTTATTCCTTTTTATTATTTAACTCTACTTTATAGAGTATATATATATATATATATATATATATATATATATATATATATATATATATATATACAGGGTGGCCCAAATTTAGCAATATTTTTAAAATGTTCTTTAATTTTAGGGGAGGGGCATTTTAATGGGTAATTTTGGAACACCCTATATATATATATATATATATATATATATATATATATATATATATATATATATACACAGGGTGGGCCAAATGTACCAATATTTGTAAAACGTTCTTTAATTTTAGGGGAGGGGGTGGGGACCAGTTTATTAGGTAATTTTGAACACCCTATATATATATATATATATTATATATATACAAACGAATTTCCTAATATATTATTAAAATCTATTCCTAAAATATTAAAAATGAGTGATTCTTTTCCGTTATTATCGTTCAAAAAGAGATTCTTCACAATATATATTTTTTTAAATTCAGTCTTTTTTTTAATTTTTCGTCTTTC
>JAJOZX010000557.1:1170000-1217500 GCA_023014485.1 Bathynomus jamesi
GGACCAATATATTTTATTTTTTCAAACTTCACCCACGTTTGGGTTTTAATAAAAGACAAAAATCTTATAACTCGGATGATATTGTATCCAGGTTTTTACACACCGAGTTATTTGTTTTAGATTAGGTTAACCAAACTTAACCTAACCTGACCTAACCTCAAAAAAATAATTCGGAGAAGAAAATATGATATATTAATTTTCTCCTAAGTATTGGTTATACAAATAGCATGAAATCCGATCAAAATGAACATATACAGGGCGTCCCAAAAAAATGTATACACACTTTAAATAATTATAAAGGCAGTGTTTATTAAAATACATTTCATTTTCAAAATGTAATAGAATCTACAGACATTTAATTGTTTTGTCAACGCCAGTTTTCAAACCGACGTCCGTTCTGGTCCAGGCACTGCTGATAACGCGAAGCAATGGAATCGCAAACATCACGAAACATTTCGTTTGGTATTTGTGTGCATTCTCGTTCAATGGCTGCTCTCAATTCAGCGACTGTTGCAGGTTTTATAGCGTAGACTTTGTCTTTTAAGTATCCCCATAAAAAAAGTCTAGTGGTGTGAGGTCTGGTGAACGCGGAGGGTATTCTACGAAACCCCTTCGTCCAATCCACATCCACATCGTGCCAAGTACCACTCGCAATACTCCACTCTTCGGTCCGGATCATCTTCATTAATAGCATGGACTAATCTTGGAATGTAACTTTTCCATTGACAGCGCTTCAAAATGCGTTGGACAGACGATTCTGAAATTCCTACCTCACGACTCGCTTGCCGCACAGATTTTCTTGGACTTTGGTGATACGTTTCCAGTACTCTTTCTTGCTTTGTGGGGCTTGTCGATGTCCGTGGTCTTCCGGAACGCTTCTTGTGGACATTCTGAACAGTTCCATCGGCTAATTCCATCTCTAATTCGAGTGATGGTAAGTCGCGTTGGTGGATCTGTTTGAAACTCCCTCCTAAACTGTCTTTGCACTTCAACTGCGTTTTCACACTTCCAGTAGCATTTTAGAATGAATTTCCTTTGTTCAAAGCTTAGTCTGACTGCCATTATTAATTCTAATGGATTTAACTTGGAAAGAAAGAAACATCAATTGAGCTATCAGCTGTTAAAGTGTGTATACATTTTTTTGAGACGCCCTGTATATATATATGTGTGTGTGTGTGTATATATATATATGTATATATATGTAAAGTCGCAGTTCAACATGAGTTAGTGGCCAGTAATAATCGGATATACATTCATTGCCGTTAATATGTTGAGGTCAGTTTCATATAAGGTTAGGTTATGTCAATAAGAAATTCATTTGTAGATGTTTATAATATTTGTAATAATGTTGACTTGATACTCTTGCAAGAACACTGGTTGCAAGCAGAAATTCAATTTCCTGTCTTGGAATCATGAGGACTTTATTATATCACGCATCCTCAGCTATAGACTTATCTAACGATGTACTATATGGTAGGCCCTTTGGTGGAGCTGATTTCTTAATCAGAAAATATTAACAAAATATTTAAGATTTCTCCCGAACGATAATGAAAAATTTATAGGTATTGAATTTCATATTAACAATCAATGCCTCTTAATTGTGAACTGCTATTTACCTTACAATAATGGCAGTAATCTAGATGAATACATCGATTTTTTTGTATAAAATTAAGTTACATCAGATAAAAATAAAATATTCGCAGCGTATAATAATGGGGGGATTTTAATGTCGATGTGAACTCAAAATTTTTTGTAGAACTTGCGGGTCTGCTAAATTAAAAAAAGTGATGTGAAATTACAAGGTATAAATAGCAATAATTTTACGTACGTCATCCCTATGAATGAGAGTACAAGAAGGTTTGATCACTGTCTCACTACTGTAATAATAATTTAAATGAACGTATTGTCAATGGCTCATATTTTGCACGATTTCCTTCTCTCAGATCATAAATTATTAAAGCTAGTAATTAATTGTACGAACTTACTGTAAATAATACACGACATAATAATAACTCATTTGGCAAGAATGAGCGTGTCCACTAATGTTAATATGCAGCAGAAAATAGAATATAAAACTAAGACAGAGCACCTTTTTAATATTTTAGAATTATTGCATCTTGACTGTAGTAAGTCCTGTTCAAATGATTCTCACTTTAAACTTGTTGATAGGTACTATAATGATAAAATAATGATATTATAAGTATATTCGAAGTGTGTGTGTGTATATATATATATATATATATATATATATATATATATATATATATATATATATATATATATAACTTATTATAAGTATATTATAAGTATATTACAAATATTATAATGATATATTTTAAGGTACTATAAAGATACAATGATAATGATATAAGATCCATACTAAGGGAAGCAGGGAGGCCTTGGATTAAATTGTACAACTCCTATACTAAAATTAGTTCCGGATAGAATGATTTTATTCCTCCCCTGAAAAGGGAATTAAAGGATGCTTACGGTATATAGTGTCTCTTTGGTCGACCAAGAATAAGGCCAGCTTACATGAATATGAGTAGTAGTGAGACTGGCTCATTACAAAGCAGTCACAAGACGATGTAAACAGGAAGAAGATTCCATTCGAGCATCAAAAGCCTGTGATGTTAACTTAAATAATAATAATAAAAAATTCTGGAAATTTGTTAAGAAGAAAATGGGTTGCACGAATGGCATCCCATCAACAATTGATGGAGTGTCTGGGGTGGTAGAACTAGCTAAGTTATGGAGAACGAGATACTCAAACATCCTTAACAGCGTGGGGTGCGTTAATCTTAATGTAGGCTGCAATGAAACGTCATTAGGAGGGGTCAGTAAAAATACGGGAATTCAGTGCCTGAAATTAAGAATCTGATTAAAGAGCTAAAGACAGCTTCCTCCACGGGTATAGATGACCTGTCGAGTGAGCATTTAAATTATGCTAATGATGTCATGAATCTTCATATCATTACTCTTCTCAGCCATGTTTGCTCACACTTATAGCCCTACAAAATTTATGAGAGTATATATAACAAATATAAATATGGGGACATTCTCTACATTGGTAATTACAGGCCTATTGCTGTTGACTCCTGCTTCTCAAAACTACTTGAGAAACTTTTGCTACGCCGATTAAATGATTATTTATAGACGTCTTATAAAAATTTTGTTTTAAAAGGTTCCATTCAACTGACCTGTGTATTTATGTTTTGAAAGAGGTTGTATTTAGATATACTGTTAGTAATTCAACTGTTTATAGTTGTTTTTTTGGATATAAGCAAATAATATGATAAAGTAAATCACAACCTTTTATTTAAAAAATTAGAAGAGAAGAATGTTCCACACATTTTTTTAATTTATTGAAATTTTGGTACACACCAAACATTTATCATTAGATGGGGAAATGTATTGTCTGAATGTTTTGGTTCCTCCTCACGCGGAGTTAGACAAGCTCCCTGCTCATCCTTTTGCTGTTTAATGCGTATACTGGTGGATTAATTGTTTCTCGTAGTAAGGCAAAGGAAGGATGTTGTATAGATAACATGAGGATAAATAACTCGGTCTATGTCGATGATATGGCGTTAATAAGCCCTTTGGTTAAAGGTCTGGATTACCTTAGAAAAATCTGTGAATCATATTCACAGAGCCATAACATTAATTATAATTTTACTAAAACTAAGGCATGCATATTCCATCCAAAAAGCTCAAACTAAACAGTTAATATTATTTTGAAAATGAGAGAGAAACCAACAGAGCAAATACAAGAATTTAAGAATCACCAGCTCCTTCAGTGATGACTCCGACATAAGAAAACAATGTCGAAGTTACTGTGTTAAAGCAAACATAATTATAAGCAACTTCAGATTTTGTACAAGCGAAGCTAAAGACACGCCTTTTCCTACTTTCTGTATTAATATTTATGGGGAGGTGGGGGGCACCAACTCTAGGTTAATTTTAAAAGAAGGTTTCTTGCAGAACCTAAATTTGCTCTATAAGATTTTTTAGACTGCCCCACACGTTACCTCCAAGATGCTCAGCTTCTCAAATGTTCGGTAACCGCAACGTTTCGAGTCTCCCTGAGGTAACAAGACGCGCTCACTACAGTCTAATGCAAAAATTAAAAACTCAGACAACCCAATTGTCCAAGATATTCATAAGTCCTGTTCTGTCTTCTGGGACTATGGACTTTATGGTATGAAAGTATTTGTCTACAGCTCCACTTAACACTTATATCGGTACTTGTAGGTTATCTCCCCACCCCCCACCCCACCCACCAATTTTGACAGAATATTTTCGTTAAAACTAACGAAAATATCACGACTTAACCTAACCAATTATCAAGGGCGTACCGTTGATCTATTATTAATTATAACATTGTTTGTTTCTGGAATAGTATTTACTATGACGCATAGATACAAAGTATAAAAATATATATTTATTAAAACAAATTTTTTATGTTACTCTGGAGGCCAAAATGCAACTATTGAACCAAGTATGGCTTCAAAGGGATCTTGACCATGTAGTCTGGATCGCCACAGGTATTCACACAAATACGACTCTAGCATTTGGCGGTGTGTGCCGTGTTGCCTTTTGTTTTGCTCCTTTGCGGAACGCCACATCCTTTCCACATTTTGGGTATGTGCCCCAGTAGTTGGGTCCACAAAGTTAATACTGTGGTTTACCGTATTATGCAAATAATACATGTGTAGTTGGCTATATCCTCGCCATTCGTCCGATACAACTGTCGTACCGGGCAATAATTAAATTGTGCAAAGGATTGGTTTGAATGCCCAGTTTAACCGGGCATTCAATCGAATAGATCAACTGTACGCCCTTGATAATTTGTTAGGTTAAGTCGTGATATTTTCGTTAGTTTTAACGAAAATATTCTGTCAAAATTGGTCGGGAGGAGATAACCTACAAGTACCCTTACATCGGCTTTTTTATTTTTAAGTTTTAGTATTAACTTTAGGCTGTTATTATAACTAATTTTATTATTACTCGGTTCATTACGTGTACACACACACACACACGTGTATGTGTGTGCGCGCGTGCATGTAATACATCATATTACAGTTACAAAAAATATTATATTACATCATTCAAAAATAAAAAATAAAAAAAACATTCAAAACCAGTGCTTATAAAAACGATTTAAAAATATCGCATCCTAAAATGTAAAAAAAACCCTAATTAACAAAAAAACAAAATTTAAACCTTTCTAATACTCCGAAATTAAAAGTCTAATTATTTTTTAAACGGTCACTATTTAAAAAAAATAAAAAATTTTGAATTTTTGGGGCAAAATATTTTTCGAGATATTAAAATCCCAGTTTTCAATAACAAAATTATTAGATTTTTAATTTTTTAACTTAAATATTTTTTTTTTAAAAAGAAATTCCTATTTTGTTGTATTTTTAGGGGGTATCGTGACTTTTTAAAGGTTATTAAAGAATTTGTCTATCTAATTTCGTCTACCGAATTAGTGAAAATTAAAATAATTAGTTTATAAAAGCTTATATTATTTAAGTTTATATTTCAAGACTAGATACAGTCTTGGTACACACACACACACGTGTATATATATATATATATATATATGAAATCTAATACTGGGTAAGTATATATATATATACATACACACACCATATAAATATTTTAATATATACTATATACTTATACTTTCATATATATATATATACACAGTATATATTACTAATAAAAAAATTATATATTAATTTTTTTAATATTCAAAATTACCGCTATATAAAATGCTTTAGAACGTAATTTCTAATCACGATTTAGAAATTACTATCATTTTTATTAGTATTATCGTCAATTACAGATTCCAAATACATCCTACTTTAAGTGGCTAATTATAATTACCTTTTACCTAATTGTTAATTACGAGTTAAAGATTTTTAACTTTACTTAACTCAAAAGTATTTCTCATTTTTATTTAACTTCGGTTAACGACGAAAGTTTCGGAAAATATTTATAATTTTAGTATAATATTTAGCTTTTTATATGGAATTTTATATATATATATATATATATATATATATATATATATATATATATGAGTTTTTATATACGAAAGTATATATATATATATATATATATATATATATATATATATATTAATTTATTTAAAATTATAGGCATTCCTAATAACATACTTCCTTCTCATGCATATATATATATATATATATATATAATATATATATAAACAAAAGTCTTTATATACACCAGCATATTAATAACATTCTGGCTATATATTTATTATATACACAGACACAACCTAACTTAAATGTATTTCCGCTATTTACATAATAATCTTGTGTGTAAATTTTAAATATAAACAATTAGGCTGTCGGAATTACATCAGAGAACGTATCACAAAGTTCAGATTATCAGTTCTGAAAGTCCGAAGTATGATATGTTGATGGCTAATGAGTGGCTCCCGGTACGCCGTAATAGGTCGGACTTCAATTTGGTACATCAATTGGTGTACCGGCTTCCGCTAACCTAAACACGCATATACCAAAATGCACGCATATTATAATATAATCACACACACACACACACACACACACATACCATATATATAATATCATAGACACCTAATTTAAGGTGTCTGTGATACATATATATACGGGAGTTATTTTTCCGATAACAGAATTTTTCATATACAGTATAAACTGTAGTGTATATGGTGGGACCTCTTGTATTAAAAACAAAAGCACAGGATCTGATTTAAAATTAGAAAAATTATATATATATATGATGAATAAAACCACGAAGGAAAGGCAACACAGAATGGTGCTCAAGCGCTTTCGTCTAATGACATCCTCAGGAAAGCGCTTGAGCACCATTCTGTGTTTCCTTTCTTTCGTGGTTTTATTCATCATAAATATTTTTCACGTGTTACTTTCGTGAAATAATTTTCATATATATATATATATATATATATATATATATATATATATATATATTAATACGGGGCTAACTATATGATAAACGGCGATAATTTTGCCAAACTAAAGGTTTGGAAACACTGTCTAAAGGAGCAATTTAGGTTCATTTTGAGATCAATTAAAGTCCAGAGTTATGCGTTCGCCGCATATCATTATTAAGCTCATAATTATTTGCGTTCACGCGAGAGCTAATAAGTTCAAATACGTTCGTAAACGCGCGACTTCGCTCTGTTAGGGAATATTAAAAAGAAAAACGAAAAAAAAAAACGCGCCCGTATATATACAGACGAAATTTAATGAAATTTCATCAAAGATTATGAAATTCGCTGAAATTTGATGTAAATTATTGACGTCCTTTTTGAAACGAAAGTTAATGGAATTTTCGCTCATTAAAAGGATGTAGATCGGATGAAAACGTTCATCAATATTATCTAAATCCTCTTTGGAAAAGGTTATTTATATAAACACCGACGTTCTTAATCGAGAGGATATCTTAATATCTCTATTTGCGCACAGCCACGCAAAAGAATTAGGACGTGTTTGTAACCGCGTACAAAATTATGATCATTATTATTATAGCCTCAACCGGAATTATATATTCAAACTATATTTATTATAGGCGGCTATATATTCCGTGTGTGTATATATATATATTTCGTATACCAATATAGTGTTAATACCTGTAATAAACTGGTATCTGGCAAAGGGCTCTTCAATTCGCAGTGCAAATCTAATTGACATTTACCAAGTTGTTGATAACATCACGAAGAAAAATAAGAAGCCGTGAAGAGCCACCCCTTATATTAACCGTAGTGGCCTACTTCCTGCTTAATCTATTGCCAGTTAGATTATAGAGGTAAGGAACGTTATATATATAATACTGTGCAGTAATTTCTCGCAGATGAGATAATACATAGACCATAAACTTAAATTAATGACTTGTATTATAAACAGATTGAATAAGAAGAAATATATTACCACTCCTCTTATTTTATAAGTTAGTGCGTGTTCACTGCTTCTAAATTAAAGGAAATTATGTGCAAAGTGTGTATTCCAAACAGTGTCAAAATTTTGACTAGGATTTATTATAGTTTATATATATATATATATATATAAAGAACGACACTTATGTAGAAGAACGTTCCGCACAAGATGAGGAGGGAGAACGAACAAATGAAAAATGAGGTAACCACCCGGGAATCGAACCCCGGATCTTCCGATTGCCGGTCAGATATGCTATCCACTACACCATGGGCCTCGATTAATCAGAAGTCGTAATTCTCCTACATACAAGCAGAAACCAATGCCCTGAGGGGGCACCTTCGCATGCCGTACATATATATACATTTTTAACTGCAAACAACACACAGTATAATTAATGTAAAGAACGACGCTTGTGTAGAAGAACGTTCCTCACAAGATGAGGAGGGAGAACGAACAAATGAAAAATGTAGGAGAATTACGACTTCTGATTAATCGAGGCCCATGGTGTAGTGGATAGCATATCTGACCGGCAATCGGAAGATCCCGGGTTCGATTCCCGGGTGGTTACCTCATTTTTCATTTGTTCATTCTCCCTCCTCATCTTGTGCGGAACGTTCTTCTACACAAGCGTCGTTCTTTACATTAATTATACTGTATGTTGTTTGCAGTTAAAATGTATATATATATATATATATATATATATATATATAATGTAAACGCACAAGGGAAAAGGGAAAATGATTCCAAGGCTTTTCGTGTATTCAGCAATACACCTTGTCAGGTATATTGACTGACGTGGTGTATTAGTGAATACACGAAAGACCTTAGAATAATTTTTTCTCTTTCCTTGTGGCTTTGCATTATTCACTCATTTCATGTGTTTTAGTGTGAAATTCATCCCATATATATATATATAGAAAGAAGGAAACCACTCTTGAGGAAGACTCAAATTTTTATTTCTTTAACACCAATACAGTTTCGGCTCATCGCGAGCCCTTGTCAATTGGTAATGACCGCATAAACAGAGAACAGAGTTTATATACACCTAGAAGTTAATTATCTGGTATTAGCTGACTAAATTTTTCCATCCTCTTACCAGGGGATAGTTAAGTGACCCTTCCGACCCACCTTTGACCCGATGAACGTACTTGTGTTGCCTCGGGATTTCTGGATGGTAGCGTTTACAAAATTCTTAATTTTATTACATATAATTTTGTTAAAAGAGAATTGACCATCGGATAGATTAAAATCTTACGTAAAGCTTATAAGTAGATTCAACAATTCTACGCTTAATATAATTATTAGATTTGAAAACAAAGTTGCAATTATTGAAATGTATTACGTGGTTATAGTCTCTGACACGAGACGGAATACGGCACTTTTTTCCTTCCCCACCCTCGCAGCTCTCTTATGTTCATAAATTCTTTTACTGAGGTCCCTTCCTGTTTCTCCCACGTATACATTATTAGGACATTCTTTACATGGTAATATACACACACACACACACCTGTGTCTTTTTCGTCCTTAGGTTTGTTCCTTATTAACATGTCATTTATGCAGTTGTTATATTTGAATGCAACATTAGTGCCTATTCTCTGGCAAGTTTTCTTAAGCCTTTTCAAGTTTTTGTTTTTGTTAAGGACAATACTTTTCTTGTTATCCTTGTTTACAGTTGACCTGTCAGTATAAATTGTTTTCCTGGCTGCTAAATAAGCTTTAAAAATGAACCCATTGGGATAATAGAGATTTTTAAGTATAGTGTTCATTTTATATTTGTATCTCCTCGACAACATAAGAATATATATATATATATATAGTTTACTTTTCAAATATTTCACACACACACACACACACACACACACACACACACGCGTGTGTGTGTGTGGTTTCCACAACTTCTAACATAATATATTGAGTTCGCACCCACGACTCAAACTAAATAAATGTGGGAACCCTTAATGACAAGGAAATTATAGAGAAAAACCTCTTTTTGAAAAGCGAAATAGAGTGAAATGTTAAACAAAGACGTATTAACTTTTCAGCAAAGTAAATTTGTGTATTCGACTGACCAATTAAGGTTTATTGCTCAGATTTAATGAGTAGTTACAAAAAGTGTTAAAAGGTCCTAAATATAGACGTTCATGATGAATTACACACACGATTTATTATTCACAATTTAGAATTCTTTACTCTGTATATATATATATATATATATATATATATATATATATATATATATATATATATATATATATATATATATACAGGGTATACAAAGATTTATAAACAAGTCTAAATTTTCAAAAATTCGTTTCCTGAATATTAGAGGCCTGAAACAACTATGCAACCCTTACTTAATTTTTGAAGTTCTTATTCGTGTGACATACATGACTTTTCACCACACTGCTCTCTCTCTCTCTCTCTCTCTCTCTCTCTCTCTCTCTCTCTCTCTCTCTCTCTCTCTCTCTCTCTCTCTCTCTCTCTCTCTCTCTCTTTAGCAAATATTCATGACAAGATCGAAATAAAAAATCTGGGAAACGCCGATAGGAGAGGAGATCGAACAATACATTTTGACCTCAGAGCAAAAGAAGCAGTATCAAAAGGGTTTATGGCACCCATTTGGATGCATATATAGGGTGGATACGTTGACGCAAGTTTACTCTCACACGCTTTAGAGTCTCTTGCCGACACCATGCACGGTTATGGGTGCAGGATCGGAAATCAGTTAGTGGTTTTAGCCTGTGGTAGGTGTCTCAGGATTGCTATACAATATTATCAACTTAAAATTTGGTAAAAAAATTGGTAACAAATTTTGTTAACAATCTGGTCAACATTCCAGAAGATTCTTATTTTAACCATGTTACGATTATTCGCTAATAAGGAGATAAATATCAATGAGTGGTGAAATGTCCTGTAAATCACTCGAAAGAGGAAACTTTAAGCTTTAAAATGTGGTCTAACGCGCATGTTGCTATTGACTTCATAACGAAGAAGTTAATATAAACGTAAGAAACTCTTTGGACACACACACACACACACAATATATATATATATATATATATATATATATATATATATAATGGTTATCATATCTGACCGGCAATCGGAAGATCCCGGGTTCGATTCCCGGGTGGTTACCTCATTTTTTCATTTGTTTCGTTTTTTCGCTCTCATTTTGCGCGGTTAATTCTCCTATACAAAGCGTCGTTCTTTACGTTAATTATACTGCGTGTTTGCAGTTATAATATATATATATATATATATATATATATATATATATATATATATATATCACATTTAACTAATCATTATCATTTTAGTGTCTACTAAAATGGAATAGATATAATCAATGTTAAATTAATAACATTTAACAATTTTACACACAAGACAAAGTAAACTTGAAATAAATTTTGATAAACGGACCCCTTTTTTTTTATTATTATTAAAATATCACAACCTAAATTTACGTTCACGAGATATTATTTCGTGCATGAATTAACGTACACAGATTGTAATTAGTATGTAATTAAACTCTATTGTAATTACAGTTATTAAAAAAATTATAAAATCCAACCAAAAATTACATCTCAGATTTTTTAGTTTTTTTAGTTTTTTTAGTCAAAATGTTAAGATTTTTCATATATCTTTAAATAGATAATATATTTTTGGAATATATATATAATATTATATATATTTTTTGGAATATATATAATATATATATATATTTTTTTTTTTGGATATAATATATATATATATATTTTTTTTTTGGAATATATATATATATATATATATATATATATATATATATATATATATATATATATATATATATATATCACAATAGCATTAATAAAATAAGTTTGAACCCAAGTTATTGAGTAAAACAAATAAAATAAGCGAAAAAGGAAAATACTTTTAGCACTACTCCATAAACCAGCTGTCGAGATACAGATGGCATACAATAATAATAAGTAGGATCCTATATACACAGTATTATTGCATCAGCAGTGACCGCCCCTCAGGTTACGGAATACATACAGATGGTTTCAGATGGTTCAGATGGAATTCTTGATTGGGGAGGAGGGTCATGGCAGAAGCCTCCAGGTCACAATCGGGTCATAAAGACAATAGGTCATTTATGACCCTTAGTTATTGGCCAGTTGAAACCGAAAGTATATAGAGGGGACGCGTGAGGGAAGAGGATAAGGTGGCGGGGGAGAGAGTATGAGTGTGGGGGGGGAAAGGTTGAGAGAGAGAGAGAGAAAGAGAGAGAGAGAGAGAGAGAGAGAGAGAGAGAGAGAGAGAGAGAGAGAGAGAGAGAGAGAGAGAGAGAGGATATGTTGCTTTATTTTGTATATTAGTGTATGTTAAGCTTTTTTTAACCTTTGCTTCGGGAATTATTATATAATCCCTCCCACCAAGGCTTGAACTGAACCCACAAAGGTTATTTATATAAACGCCGACGAAACATTCTTAATCGAGAGGATATCCTAATATCTCTATTTGCGCACAGCCATGTCACAGGATTAGGACGTGTTTGTAACCGCGTACGAAATTATGATCATTATTAAGCCTCATCCGGAATTATATATTCATACTATATTTATTATACACAGATAGACATTACTTTCTGATATTTATTGAGGGTTTGAACGACGGTCTAGGATCGACCTGCGGTCGACCCCTCTGCAACATCCCGCCTTATTTGTGGGATATAGTGAAGGAGGGAATTGCTTTCCGATCTCCTCCTGCCATCGTAGACAGCCACGCATGGCTGAGCAGTGAGCATGGACTTTGCGCAAGAATATGTTCAGCTGGTTCTTGAAATTATTCAGGTTGATGTGCTGGAGGTTCCTCACTTCTTTTGGTAGGACAAAGCTTTGAGCCTCGTATTCTGAGGGTATTTTCCATCCTCGTTTTCATGGTCCCTGTCTCACCGCAGCTGGGACAGTAAAAAATCTGCCTCTTCTCTCATTCTAGTTTGTCTCTATTTCATTTCTAAGATTAGGGACAAAATCCTCGAGTATTTTTCATATGTAGGCCCCTATATTATTGTGTACCGCTCACGTCTTCTTTCCAGACAGTAGAATTTCAGGAATTGTAATCAAGACCAGTAGTCTTCACCTTTCGTTTCCTCTATCTTAGACGTAAAAGTCCTTTGTCTGGCTTCTATGTTCACAATGTCTCGTTTTCTGTATGGGCTTGTGAGTACTGAGCAATACTCAGTTATTGGTAGGACTAGACTCTTCCATAATTTGAGCATGATGTTTGCTTTTCTGCTGCGGAAGCTCCTCCAGATGATTCCCATTATTTTTTTAGCTGTTGTAATTTTAATGTTATAGTGCTCTCTGAATTCTGCATCCGACGACATTATTACTCCAAGACCCCTGACTTGTAGATTTGGTGTTATCTCTTTGGCTTGCGGAGTTTTATACCCTTTATTCTGTAGCACCTTATTGTTACCACATCTTAGAAGTTGGAATTTTTCTTCATTGAACTTCGTACTGTTGTCTTCTGCCCACTCGAATAATGTTTCAATGTCATTTTGTAATTTTTCTATGTCACCTCTCCTTGCACATCTTTGTGTCATCCGCGAAACATGATACAATACTGTCATTACTATCTGCATCAATGTCTGCAATCATTATTATGAACAGCAAGGGAGATAATACTGTACCTTGTGGGACAGAGCTCATGACCTCTGAGGGAGCAAGTGTAGTTTACGTTCCCCTGACGCAAAAGGGAACACAAACTACAACATGTCAAAGTTGGGGAACGTAAACTACATTAGGATCTTCTGGAGACATTTTATTAAATGAATCCATCAAATAAAACGTTAAAACTAACGAAAATATTACGACTTAACCTAACCAATCGTCAATATATATATATATATATATATATATATATATATATATATATATATATATATATATTACTGTACAGGGTGTACATAAAGTCAGGGTCTATTTTTGTGAAGCACTTTGAAATTATATGGAATTCAATCATAAAATGATAAAGTGGTAACATTTATTAAATAATTAAGAGTAGGATTCGACGTGACGCCCATCAGTATCCCTGCACAGCTCAAATCGTTCCGCAGCATTTCTAAACACATTCTGGAGCATTTGCGGGGTTGTTATCTGCAGCAGTTCGTATACGTGTACGTAAGTTTTCAAGACTCGTAATCTTCGTCTGATAGACGTGCGATTTTATAAAGCCCCATGCAAAGAAATCTAAAGGGATTAAATCTGGTGATCTCGCTGGCCAAGGTCTGTTGCTTCCGCGTCCGATCCAGCGATTTGGAAAACGTCCATTTAGATCAGTAATGCACAAACCCTGGCCCGCGGGCCAAATGTGGCCCCCACGGGTCTTTTCAATTCACATTTTTCACATGAAAAGGGTAGCTACCCAAAGAAAAATCTGAAATATTACCCCTGGTTATAAAAATGCATATTTATAAAAAATAGAATATCTATATATCTGGCCCCTACATATAAAACAGATGGTTGGTTTGGCCCTCACATCAAAAAAGTTTGTGCACCACTGATTTAGATAATCCTGAACAATTTTGGCATAGTGACAAGGAGCACCATCATGTTGACAGACGACGGTACTAACAATCCTATCCCCAATCAGCTGAGGTTCAAGGAATTGCTGCAACATGTCCAGATAAATAAGCCCCGTAACTGTAGCTTCAGCAAAGAAAAAAGGACCATAAACCTTAGATTTTGTTAAACCCATCCAGACATTAACTTTAGGTGAGTCTCTTTCCCAATTTTGGACGAAATCATTCGGTCTTTCATCTGCCCAAATTCGACAGTTATGGCGATTTAGTTTTCCACACGTATGGAAAGTGGCTTCATCACTAAAGAGAATGTTGTCCATTAAATTATCACTCCAGATTTGTTCTACGAGATCAGCACACACAGCACTTCGTCGAGGGAAATCTTCCTCATGTAAATCATGTAAAACCTGCAAATGATAGCTTTTCTTCTGCAAATTAACTTTCAGAATTTTGTGCACAGATGACGTCGGGAGGCCGAGTCTGTGTGATGCAGCACGAACGGACGTACGTGGCTCCTCACTAATAATTCCGCGTACTGCATTCACGGTAAGATCTGACATACACGGTCGTCCTGATCTTGCTTCATCATTTACAGATCCCGTTCGTTTAAATTTGTTCACCAATTTTCATATTGTCTTGTCTATTGGCCCCGGCTTATGAAATTTCCTTCTAAACTTCTCTCTGATGTCATTGTATTTCTTTCCCTCGATTCGCCAAATTACTATTGCCACACGCTCTTCGGTATTCATTCTAAAGGCTTCTGAAAAGAAAAATAGAAACAAATAATTATTTCACAAAAATAGATCCTGACTTTATGTACACCCTGTACATATATAAATTGACGATTGGTTAGGTTAAGTTGTAATATTTTCATTAGTTTTAACGTTTTATTTGATTAAGTATACGCGGACAAAGTTGGAGAACGCAAACTACACTAGGATAATGTAGGGGAACGTAAACTACACTAGGATAATGTAGGGGAACGTAAACTACACTAGGATAATTTAGGGGAACGTAACCTACACTAGGCTCCACAGGGGGACGTAAACTACACTTGCTCTTTTCTGAGACTTCAGATTTAACTCCATCTACAACCACTCTTTGTGGTATATATATTCTATATATCAGTATAGTGGTAATACTACCTGTAATAAACTTGTATCGGGCCTTTTCCGAAATTTGGACTGTTTCCAATTTTTTTGAAAATAAGATATTTAACGTAGAATTTTACGCTGATTTCAAAAATGTAAGTCTTTATTTGGAGAAATTATTATTTTAAAAGTTACACAGTGTTCTAATTTACGTATATATATTTTTTTTTGCTACCCGCACGAAGGGTAGAAAAAATAACTGAATGCCCGGTTAGGCCAACTGAATACCCGGTTAGGTTCATTGAATGCCCGGTTAGGTCAACTGTACGTCCTTGACGATTGGTTAGGTTTAGTCGTGATATTTTCGTTAAAACTAACGAAAATATCATGACTAAACTTAATCATTCGTCAAGGGCTACAGTTGACCTAACCGGGCATTCAATGAACCTAACCGGGTATTCAGTTGACCTAACCTGGCATTCAATTAACCTAACCGGGCATTCAATTATTTTTTTCTACCCTTCGTGCGGGTAGCAAAAATATATATGATACGTAAATTAGAACACCGTGTAACTTTTAAAATAATAATTTCTCCAAATAAAGACTTACATTTTTTAAATCAGCGTAAACTTCTACGTTAAATATCTTATTTTCAAAAATATAGGAAACAGTCCAAATTTCGGAAAAGTCCTCTTGTATCTGACAATGGACTCTTCAATTTGCAGTGCAAACCCTTTATGGCACCCGAGCGTTGCACCAAATGAATTTGAATTAAATGCTGGTCATTTCCTCGAATGCAGGAGGGTTAATACGTAAAATGTCTCTGGACTTGAAAGCCTTATGCGTTTCGTCGGATACTTAAATGTATGACATGTGTTAACTTTTATCCCGTCGTATTGTAGTGGCTAGTATCCTCCCCAGTAGGGGCGTTTTTTTTAGCTTGAAAAATTATATATATAATATATATATATATATATATATAATATATATATATATATATATATATTACTTTTATTGGCTTTGATGAACTGCCTGGGTATTGTTTTTGAACTACTCTATGTCAATACAGTTACAGACTATAAAGAGTTGAACTACTCAATGTCAATACAGTTACAGACTATAAAGAGTGAATTATCGTATGAACTGAGGGTGCTGCCATACCATAAACCGGAATTATATTCTTGTATATTTAGAGGCAACTTAAAAATCAATTTTGAGTCACACTAATGTAATTAACAGCACGTCACATTTTAATTTTTAACAGGTAAACATCAAGGGGTTATTCACGCATACTAAAAGTAATTTGAGAGAGAGAGAGAGAGAGAGAGAGAGAGAGGAGAGAGAGAGAGAGAGAGAGAGAGAGGATTCCTGAATTGACCAATGAAATGACTAGCTTTGGCTAACGCCTTACTTTCCTGACCAATCAGACAGTGCGTTGATGCATTTTATAAACGTGGGGTACCTTTTGCATGGAGAGTGCCAAGGGTACGGGAAGACTTCATGCAGCGAGCTTGATAAAGGAAAACGACACTCTGTCTTCAATGAAACGTGGTATAGGTTCCCTGTAAAGTAAATGTTGATTCTCTCTCTCTCTCTCTCTCTCTCTCTCTCTCTCTCTCTCTCTCTCTCTCTCTCTCTCTCTATTAAAGTTCAGATTAGCACAGTGATACGCCCCTGTTACCTCATTATAAATTGTGGTTCACTAAATAATCCATTATACAGGTGCGAAGTGTTAAAATGTCTTTGTTGCCTTCTAAGAGTGAGTTAACACAAAATAAACATTAAATTAAGTGAACTAAAAGTCTTTGGCAACTTTATTATTCTTTTTCTTTAACCCAAATTAGTTTTTTAAGAAACCCAGTACAATATCCCCAAAACTTTAGGCTTCATTAAATCCTACCGTTCCACGAAAAACCCTTCTTTAAGCCCCATTAAAATTTCACTTTACTCTTTTTAAATGTAATTGCAATAAAGTTTATATAAACTCGTAAAGGAAACCATTAATGATTTTTGTTATTTAAAGCATTACACTCAAATAATCTCTTGTTGACTTATTATTAATTATCGGTAAATTGAGTACATTTCCCCAAGCGAGTAAAACATTTTGAAGAACTTATTAGCCAACATGAACTACTGTGACTGATCCACTTTTAATTGCTTGCATTGCTTCTTTTACATTTTCCGCTGAATATACAGGGTGTCCCATAAGTCCGGTCTCGTAGGAAAATTTATTTTAAATTAAATTTACAAAAGTAATATATTGGAACTAAAACGAATGTTCAAATTGATGTCTTGTTCTGGGGGCCCCCTTTTTTTTTTTTGACCTCCAGAGACCTTTTCCTCACGAGTGTAACTCACTTACGTATTAGCCATTGCGTGTTATTCTACCTACAACAAAAAAAAGGTCCCAAAACAAGACATCAATTTGAACATTTGTTTTAATTCTAATATATTACTTTGGTAAATTTAATTTAAAATAAATTTTCTTATGAGAGTGTACTTATGGGACACCCTGTATATACACAACCATATGTAATGTTTCGTATGAATGCGGGAATTAAAGTGCGTAATTATCCCTTTATTTCCTGTCAAGACTAAAAATAAATAAATAATTAAAGTAAATTATGTACTTGAATTTCCATATATACAGGGTGTCCGAGAATTATCTGTACAATATTTGGCTGTTATTAAAAGTCAACCATGAAGTGTAGAAATTTCAGTGTTGTCCCATTTTACAGAGAATCTCATTAAGTTTTTTCTGATACCAAGTTTTGACAAGTTTTTTAGAAATTCCAGTGTGTCCGAACATTATCTGTACAATTTCATCTTTTAATAAAATTCTTGATAACACACGTAAAATTCTTAAACAAGATTATTTAGAATCTGTATTTTCAAAAGTTTCTTTTATTAAAGTAACGTTGTTACAAACATTCGATATGTGCACCATTAGTGATTCGCAAAACATCCAATCGATACTCCAAATGTTGCCATGTACGCTGCAGCATATCCACATCAATTCGCTCAATAGCAGCTGTGATTCTTGCTTTTAAATCATCAATGTCTGTCACCCGCGTACATTTCTAAAAAACTTGTCAAAACGTGGTATCAGAAAAAACTTAATGAGATTCTCTGTAAAATGGGACAACACTGGAATTTCTACACTTCATGGTTGACTTTTAATAACAGCCAAAAATTGTACAGATAATTCTCGGACACCCTGTATATATATATATATAACCTTTGGTTAGCTTCCGCCCGAATTGTTCACTCTGACGAAGGTCAAGTTTTTCACTCCACCTTAGACCTACAGTTTAACGTGGAATCCGAACCACGCCCCATCAGCAGCCCAGCGTCTTAACCACTAGGCCACCTTGGGTACCCATTTATCTACCAACCACTTTCTTTATTGTGTGGAAGGATGAACAGCTGGGTTTTGCTGCGCGCCGGCTGCCGTCGGGTCTCGAACCCGGGGCCGATATATATATATATATATATATAAAAACTCAAATCAGGCAATTATTTGGGTCTGTATCGAAGGAGTGACATTTCAAAGGAGTGACATAACAAAGGAGTGACATAAATACCGTAACGAAGGAGTGACATAACGAAGGAGTGACAAATTCCAGTAGATTTCAATAATTATTTAAGAGAGGTAAGCTAACCCACCATAAACATATAATTGACCTAACCTACCTAACCTTACCTAACTAACCTAACCTAACTAACCTAACCTAACTAACCTAACCTAACCTTATCAACTTATCTCCGATTTGTCACTCCTTTGTTATGTCACTCCTTTGAATTTTATCTCCGATTTGTCACTCCTTTGTTATGTCACTCCTTCGTTATGTCACTCCTTTGAATAGGACCGAATTATTTAACTCGACATATCATTATCCAACCAAAGTTAACCTAATTTAACCTGTACTGGCTTTCGGATTATATTATTATAAGTAAAAACTATCCACAATTTGGCCATTCAGTTATCAGGTCTGTAGAGTGGCAATTATCTTAGTTAATATTGTTAACGAACTAGGAAACCGTCAAGAGGGATGAGCCGACCGAATTTCACCCCATATTTTACAGTTACAGTTAATGCATTCGCTGAAAATAAACACTGTAAATAAAAATGTTACGGTTTTAATTTGTTAAAAATACTTGGTCGGTCGTTTTTAAAATAGTATTCATGGGAGCGGGGACGCCCGGAAGCTCAGTGGTTACGGTAGCGCTCTCTGAGCGGTGGGGTTCTGGTTCGCTCCCGTCTACTAGCTTCTGGGTTCGGTTGAGTTAGTCGTTTAGCCCGTTAATTCTCGGGCTAAAGGTAACCCTTGGGAGACACACCCCTACGTCGTGGGGAAAGGGACTTCCTAGCTTCCTCGCTATTCTTTGCGTAATATTTCAGCAAATGCCAAAATAGTTCAGATAAAATATTTAATACATTTTTACTTATGTGAACCGATTTTGAACGATGTTGAACGTAACAGATAGTTCGCTTCAACCTCATTTGATCGCTTCGTAAACAAACTCGCACTGTTAATGCGTAAACAAAATGATGATAAATGATGACGTACAGTTATGGAAAAAAGTTCGCCGAAAATTTTTCTGTTTTATTATTCTGTTTTGGTGAAAATAATAAAATTTAAATTAATAAAACAAAATTACTACTAATTAGAAATTTTTTTATGCTTTTGGAAAATTTTCGGGTTTCTATATAGGCGAACTTTTTTCTGAAACTGTACACCTTAGTTGGTTAAACTTGTTAAATGCATCTTATATATGAATTTATATATTAAAATATTAAAATATATTAAAATAAAGAACAAAAACATTAATCAAGTACTCGTGATAGGCAAATTATATGGTGCAGTGGTTTGCATCGCTGAGACTACGAATCCACTGGCAGGAGGTACACAGCTTACTTAGCTGTTCATATTTTCAGAAAAAAATAGGTTGGTAGATAAATGGGAACCCTGGATTAACGCTAGGCTGCTGATCGGGAGGTCGTGAGATCGAGTCCTTTCAACCTTTCAAATGTTCCGTGCGATGATTCCTCACTTCACGAAGGTCAAGCTTGTCGCCCCTCCTCTCCGGGCAAGGACTTTAATTTCTGACCGCCCGTGGTGTGAAGTGGTTCGGATTCCATGTTAACTAAGGTAGGGTAACAAACTTGACTTTCGTCAGAATGACCAATTCGGGAGGAAGCAAATCCAAGGTTAACCTAGGTTATACATACTGTATATAATACACAGACTGTACATAATACACAGACTGTACATGGAACAAGGAACCCTTCTGGGATATTAAATCCACTATCATTCTGCCGTAAAAAGGAAGAAACGCGTAAGTCCACTGGATGTACTTTTGAAAAAATGACTTTCAAAGTTTAGCATTGAAAAATCATTAATTCATTAGTTTGCGCTACTTTCATCAATACATAGTAATTGCACACTCCATCACAATTTTTTTAGCACAAATTATTTTATTATTACGCATATATCTGTGTGTGTGTGTGTGTGATGCAAATCCACAAGGAAAAAGAAAAATGATTCCAAGGCCTTTCGTGTATTCAGAAGTACACCTGACGAGGTGTACTTCTGAATCATTTTTCTTTTTCCTCGTGGGTTTGCGTCATTCATTAATTTCACGTGAATATATATATATATATATATATATATATATATATATATATATATATATATATATAATTATATATATATATAATATATATATATATATAATATATTATATATATATAATAGAGAGAGAGAGAGAGAGAGAGAGAGAGAGAGAGAGAGAGAGAGAGAGAGAGAGAATTTGGCACTTACATGTTTTTTAATTTGTATTAGGTCTTTCTTAGGTATTACTGCAGGTTTTTACCCATTGTAAGAGATGTGATTTAGTGGAAATGGACTTACGTTTTTCATTGATTTAACCAATATAAACTGGACTTGCGCGCTTCTTCCTTTGCGGAGAGATGGAGAAATGGCTTACCGACCCCACCATGGTCTTGTCTTAACTCAATTTTGACCAAATTGTGACTTACGCGTTTTTCCCTTTGCACGGCAGTAATAGTCTGATTTGGTAATGGTAAATGGCAAATACTAAAGTTTGGGTCCCAAAGCTGGGTCTTAGCCACTTACCAGATAGCTGGTAAGGGAAGCTATATTTTGGGGCCTCTTTGCTAATGACCCGTTGCCTGCATTGGGCTTCCATCGTGAAAAAGAAAAACGTTTGTATTTGCCATTTACTATTACTTATTCGGACCATAGTGGATTTAATATCCCAGAAGGGTCCCTTGTCTCATGCACAGTCTGTGATTACATAAGAGTAATCTCAGGGGACCATTAATGCCGAGTTGTATCATATATATACATATATATATATATATATATATATATAATATATATATATATATATATATATATATATATATATACCTTTCAACCTTTCAAATGTTCCGCGCGATGATTCCTCATTTCACGAAAGTCAAGCTTGTCGCCCTGCCTCTCCTCTTCTAGAGGGGATTTAATTTTCCCAGAAGAGTTCCTTATTCCAGGCACGGTCTATGCGTAACACACACACACACACACACACACACATATATTATATATATATTAGTGATGTAGCGGATGTCATTTTTTTCACATCCGCGGATGCGGATGAGGATGTTTGATTTCAACATCCGCGGATGAGGATGTTTGATTTCAACATCCGCGGATGCGGATGCGGATGTCTACATTTTCGTTATTTTTTAGGATATATTCGAGATTTGTTGTGTTTAACGTATACAATAAGTTATTATATAGAGAGCTGTAGCTATAATGTAGTATAATTGATTAATTGTACAATAATTGCTGTACTTTTCTCTGAACATATAAAATAATATCAAGCATCTAACTAATATAGAAATTAATTAGTGAATTCGTCTGCAAATAAATTCGTTATATTTTGTTGAGTTTCAGCCACAATTAGAAACCATAATTGTGTTACCAGGATGCGGGACGTGAACCCAACTCAAATGCACGGTATGCACCCCACCGACCTCTTTCCCCAACCTCCACCCTTATAGAAAGAGATCTTTAATTAGCTTGATAACTATTTATATTAAGTTTAAAGTTTTATTAGGCATATTTATAAATGAGTAATTAAAATAAAGTAAACTAAGATGTTCATCGTTTAATGTTCAAACTTAATTATAGGAAGGTTATGCTTAAGGAACATTAATTTTTCTGCCTTTTCTGCTGCCAGTCTGTTTCTCTTTTCATCATATATTAATCCAGCACTGCTAAATAATCTCTCGCTTGGTACGTTTGTTGGAGGACAGGCTAAATGTTTCCTCGCAAGTTTACTCAAGTATGGATAGATATTCTGCGTATTTTTCCACCAACTAATAGGATTGTCACATGCAGCCAGGCGTTTTTCTTGGTGATAGCTCTCGATCATTTTTACTACATCTTTTGACATCGCGTAGGTCTCGTCATTGCTGCTTGACTCAAGAAACTGAGAGACAGATTCTGTGATAGATTTGCTTGTTGAAGGTGTTGGTTCTGTCACTGAAACTTTTATTCTTTTGGTGGGTGGCGAAGCGACAGATTCAAGAGATTGAAGCTCTTCAACTGCTTTGCCAAGTGATGATTTAACTCGTTCTAATGTACTAGGTGAAAATAACTTAGCTTTGTAACGTGGATCTAAGTAGGTTGCAAGAGAGTAACTTCATACAAGAACAGCCTCTCGTCTTGTCGCTTGCATCACTTTTGCGCACAATGAACTAGTTCTATTAATATAGTAGAATTTGATAATTTCCGCTTATTAATGACGTTTTATCTCAACTGTCCACATCCGCACGACATCCGCAGTCCAAAGTGCGGATGCGGACGCGGATGCGAGAAAATGTGCGGATGTTCCGCGGATGCGGATGTGACCTACATCACTAATATATATATATATACACACACACAGAGGGTGTTTCAGGAGGAAAGGTCAATACTTCGGGAGGTGATAGTATCGGTCATTGTGAGAAAAAAGTTCATATGAACATGTGTCTAATTCTGAATGGTTACGGAGATAGAGCTGTTTGAATCTACAAATACAAAGGCATTGTTAATGGTAATCAAGAAAGAGAAACCAATTATTGCTTCTAACATTTAATGTTTAAACATTGGCATTTTGAATGGTATCAGATACAGAAATGACAAATTTGTTACAGTTTACAATACGTTTTCGAAAATCCCACCGTCAACCTCAGTGCACTTTGCAATTCGTGTGCGAAGATCGCGTGTTGTTCGTCTGAGTTGATCTTGACGTTCTTTTATGCGGGCAGCAGCATCCAAAATGCGCGCGAGTAATTCGTCTCGTGTATCCACCTTTCTTTTGTAAACTTGACTTTTCATCCACCCCCACAAACAATAATCTAACGGAGAGAGGTCTGGAGACCTTGGTGGCCATTGAATGGGACCACCGCGGCCGACCCATCGACCAGGGAAAGTTTGATTTAGGTATTGCATCACCAGACGTGTAGAATGTGGAGGAGCTCCGTCATGCTGAAAGTACATACCAGCGCGTGTAGCCAAAGGAACACCCTCCAATAGTCTTGGCAATTCATTTTGCAGAAATTCTAGGTAACTTTATCCTGTAAGACGATTCTCTAAAGTAACAGGGTCAATCAGCTGATCATCGATGATACCGCACCACACATTGGCAGAGAAGCGATGTAGAAAATTTGTTTCCACAGTGGCATTTGGATTTTCGTCTGACCACCGATGAGAGTTACGAGTGTTGTTGATACCGTCACGGGTGAAAGTAGCTTCATCGGTGAACAGTATTAATCGAAGCAATCGGCGATTAGCATTTACCTAATGACAAAATTCCAGTCGCATGGCAGCGTCTCCTGGTTGAAGGTGTTGTACACGCTGTACATGATATGGATGCAAGCCTTCCTCACGTAATGTTCGCCATACTCTTGTGTGTGGTACACCGAGACGTGTAGAAATTCTTCGTGAGCTAGTAGTAGGACTACGCTCTACCAACTGAAGAATGTTTTCCACTTCATCCGCATCTTATTGACCTTCACGTTCAGATGAAACATGAGCGCTGGGAAGTGTACCAATCTCACGCAATGTGTTGAAAACCCTGGTAAACACTCTTCGATCCGGAATTCTGCGATTCGGAAACCGTCAACGGTATTCTGCAACAACAGCTGTTGCACTTCCATCGCAAAAACCGCAGACATACACCATATCTGCATATTCGGCATGTGTGAAGGTGTGTGGCATTCTTAACACTGCTTCAAACACCAAACAATGTCACTCACAACACTCAGCTGTCGATTGGCTTATGTTACACGCTTACATTACAGCTTACATGGTTCAAGGTTATAGGGGAGGGAAGGGGGAGGAAGAGCTGCGCGCGCATCAGATTCAAACAGCTCTATCTCCGTAACCATTCAGAATTAGACACATGTTCATATGAACTTTTTTCTCACAATGACCGATACTATCACCTCCCGAAGTATTGACCTTTCCTCCTGAAACACCCTATATATATATTATATATATATATATATATATATATATATATATATATGTGTGTGTGTGTGTGTGTGTGTGTGTGTGTGTGTGTGTGCGTGATCAAAGGACGAATCTAGCAAACGTCCTAATCACGTTCTGGTGAATGACTATTGTTTGGATACCCCGCGCTGAGTGCCCGTAGTTTAGTGGGTAACACAGTTTCCCTATAAGCGAAGTGAAGATACTGAGGAGGATGTGGGTTCAACTCCGACGGTGCTGGTAATGGGCCGTATTATTTGGCCTGAGCGTTGTAACAATTTTTTTGCCCTCTTCATCGTTATTATTGTTTGGATGGATAATTTTATATATATTGTGTATATACTGTATACTGTAATTGTGTAAATTCCCCTAAAATTAGGGGTACAACTACTTCAACCTATTCAGTAAATGCTTGTAGTGTTATTATTATTATTATTATTATTATGTTTAAACGTATTGTATGTATATTTGAACGAACATAATTGGTAATACGAACATTTTTATTACTGATAATGTATAGATGTAATTTCTCAATCAATTATTTTTCGAATAACTCGTTCCTTGCGTGTCATCTCGAAAGATGTAACAAATTTGTATATTTAATAATAATAATAATGATAATAATGATAATAATAATAATAATAATAATCATAATAATAATGTATCGAAATGTATCTGAAACGTAGGCAAACCTACACAGTATTTTTATGCGTTAACTGTGAGAAAATCTAAGAACGTCCAAAAACAAAGGTTTTCAGAAAACTTAAAATCAATTTTAAAACCAATCAGTTTTCGCGGTAAATATAAAGTTTGGAAAAACTTTAAAAAATGAACTAAAAACTTTTAAAGGAAAAAAAAGAAAAATAATAAAAGAAATGAAAAAAAAAAATTAAAAGAAGAAAGGAAAGATAAAAAAGATAAACGCGATATTTTTGGGAAGATCTATACGATAGAATTTGATGACGTCATTGACTTCTAAGAAAGTGCTGAGTCATCTCATCGGAAATCTATTTAGATCGTCCCATGTTCGTTTTGAATTTCTACAACCATTTTGACTCTGCACTTCATATATATATATATATATATATATATATATATATATATATATATAGAGAGAGAGAGGAGAGAGAGAGAGAGAGAGAGAGAATCTTTGAAAAATAAGAAACTAATATCTTGAGTTTACAGATGCAATAACTCCAGAGAGAAAAACGAAAACGTGTAAGAAATGAACACAGACAGACAGACAGACAGACAGACAGACAGACAGACGAGAGAATACAAAAACAAAAACGTAACAAAAGAGAATGACAGAAGGGGAAGAAAAAGGGAAGATCCCGTTGGTACCCCAACCCTTAAGAGGACTGGTCTTGTGATGGGTCCCCAGGGGCTATAAGAAGAGAGCGTATGGGGATATCATAGACACAAACTGAATTTACAATTGGACGTATTAACAACACATTTGTGATGGCTCAAAAATGGAGATTTTAATGAACGACGAGTGTCATTATGATGATAATAATAATGATGATGATAATGACATAACGATGATAATGATAATGATAATTATTATGATAATAATAATAATAATAAAGATATTGGAATAATTATCTTTGAAAAATAGTATTGTGACCTTTTGTATAATGACGATATAATATTCATGATACGAACTAGTAAAATTATGCTAAAATAGCGATGCAAACTTAAGGATTGTGATAGTGATTAGGATTTGATGTTAAAAATCAATGCGATAGACAAAGATAAGATTTACGATAAGTATAATAGTGTTATTAAACTAGTTAATAACTGCAATAGTTAAGTTATTCTTGGAAGTGTTCAATTCTTGGAGTTCAAATTGAGAAACTTGGCAGGACTTTACAAGATCTGATGCGTAATCCGTCAAGCTAAAATGTTAGTTTCAGATGTGATGGCGTCAGTTTTTAGGTTCACAGAAAACAGTCTTCTAATATACACAAAAATATTAGCTTCTATTCCTCTCTCTCTCTCTCTCTCTCTCTCTCTCTCTCTCTCTCTCTCTCTCTCTCTCTCTCTCTCTCTCTCTCTCTCTCTCACACAACACCCCAAATCTGATATTATAATACTTTTATTAAATATAAAAATTATAATGGCATATTTTAAAATTCCTGTACTTCACTAGTGACCACCACAATACCAAAAATTCAAAGTCTACAAAGACGAGAATAAGAAGTTGGAACATTTTTGATGCTTAATATAATAATTAGAAAAGTGCTTTGCACTGCGTAATCTTTCAAAAAATTTAAAAACTAGAATGATAGACGAAATAGTTACTAGAATACACTTTACTTACGAAAGTTTGCGATACCGAACAACGTCAAATCTAGTATGGTTCGTCTCGAATTTTGCGATATTTACAAAATAGAAACTTTACCTCAAAATTACGAAATATTTTTTTTTTCCTTCAGAGATAATTGCGATTTATATTTTGATCACATAAAATTATTTAATTTCAAACTGTCAACCTTTCAAATGTTCCCTGCGATATATATATATATATATATATATATATTATATATATATATATATATATATATAATATATTATATATATATATATTATATATATAGGGTGAACCAAATGTAGGTGGACAGTAAATGATAACGTTTATTTTGAGAATACATATTTAATTTTTTGTATACTATAATACAAAATAAAATTTAAATAAATTTAGTTATAATATTTAATATAATATAACACAAACACCATAGTTATAATGAACACCATAGTTATATAATAATATAACACAAACCGTATTCAACCTACTGTCCACCTACTTTTGGTTCACCGTGTATATATATATATATATTTATTATATAATATATATATATATAATATTATATAGATATATATATATATATTATTATATAATATATATATATATATTTATTATATATATATATATATATATATATTTATATATATATATATATATATATTTATTATATATATATATATTATATATATATATATATATATATATATATATATATATATATATATAATATATATATATATATATATATAATATATATATATATAATATATATATATATAATATTTAGGAGAAATCCAATGACAAGGAGAAATGTAAATGCATGAAAAGTCTTCTTAATGCGCAATGTTTCGAGCAAATACGCTCATCTTCAGGCTGTATGATAACAATGTGACATTAAATCAATAATTGAATGAAAAACCGACAAAGAAAATTTCTATAACCTATTCATAAAGGCAAACTTTAAAGATGAAAAAAGAGGGTTAAATTCTAAGTTATACAGATTTACTGTACATTTAAAATTAAGAAGCTATTTTTAAATACATATAGTAAATGTGAAATTAATACACTGGAAAATTAACAATAGTACACTGGAATAATGAAACTAACTAACCTTTCACTGCAATTTCCGAGGCTAGACTGATTTAAGCACAAAACGAGAAAACATAAGATAAGATAAGATAAGATAAGATAAGATAAGATGGTGAGGGCGATTGGGAAGGGGGATTATAAGGAATTGGGAAGGAGGAGGGATTATAAAAAGTTTAAAGGGACGGTGATGAGTCAACATTTAACGTCGGGTCAAAGTTTAATATAAAGCGATTCCAGAATTCTAAGTGAGTTGGACAAGTATTACAACCAAGAATTTTAAAATTTTCTAAAGTGACATCAGTTTTACATTTGATACTGTGTTCCCGAATGCTAGAAACTTCTTTAGTTTTTAAAATTTTACCTGTTCGGCCACTTATTCCAATATGCGAATAAATCTAGCCCTGAGAGAGCGAACAGTGCTGCCAATGTAATTCCCAAGGAGACACCTAGGGCAGGTAAATAAATATACAACACCGCTACGCAACGAGTCAGGGGTTCGATCCTTCGCTGAGAAAAAGCTACCTAAAGACGTTTTATTAATAAATATGATGCGGAAATCAGTATGATAAAAAAATTTCCTTAACAACTTTGTAAATTTAAGCTTAAATTCCTTATTCAAAGGACCCATTTCAGGTACCAAGAAATATTTTATATCCTTCGGCACTGTAATACAAGGAAGTTAGGGCTATAAACATTATTTAAGAAGGATCTAATTAGTTTATACATATTGAACAGGAAAACTATTATTGGTAAAGTATAGATCTTAGATTATTAAATTCATCATTAAGTAAGGTAAAACTAGAGGTCAAATTATATCCTCTGAACAGGAGAGTTTTAATACAAGACATCTTATAGTTGAAATCAGTAAAACTAAAAAAATTCATGCCCAAACCAGTGAAAGTGGGTGTTGTATATTTATTTACCTGCCCTAGGTGTCTCCTTGGGAATTACATTGGCAGCACTGTTCGCTCTCTCAGGGCTAGATTTTATTCGCATATGGGAATAAGTGGCCGAACAGGTAAATTTTAAAACTAAAGAAGTTTCTAGCATTCGGGAACACAGTATCAAATGTAAAACTGATGTCACTTTAGAAAATTTTAAAATTCTTGGTTGTAATACTTGTCCCAACTCACTTAGAATTCTGGAATCGCTTTATATTAAAACTTTGACCCCGACGTTAAATGTTGACTCATCAGCCGTCCCTTTAAACTTTTTATAATCCCTCCTCCTTCCCCAATTCCTTATAATCCCCCTTCCCCAATCGCCCTCACCATCTTATCTTATCTTATCTTATCTTATCTTATGTTTTCTCGTTTTGTGCTTAAATCAGTCTAGCCTCGGAAATTGCAGTGAAAGGTTAGTTAGTTTCATTATTCCAGTGTACTATTGTTAATTTTCCAGTGTATTAATTTCACATTTACTATATGTATTTAAAAATAGCTTCTTAATTTTAAATGTAAATCTGTATAACTTAGAATTTAACCCTCTTTTTCAGTCTTTTAAAGTTTGCCTTTATGAATAGGTTATAGAAATTTTCTTTGTCTGGTTTTTCATTCAATTATTGATTTTAATTTCACATTGTTATCATACAGCCTGAAGATGAGCGTATTTGCTCGAAACGTTGCGCATTAAAGAAGACTTTTCATGGCATTTACATTTCTCCTTGTCATTGGATTTCTCCTAAATATTAAATTGAAGCTCTGTAGAAGCAACCCGCATGATTATATTATATATATATATATATATATACAGCGTGTCCCAAAGAAATGTATACCCACTTTGTTCGATAATACCAGCTATGAGGATAATAAATATATTCTGTTTATATGTTTTTTAATAAAGAATTTTCTCCTGAATCTAAATATGTAATTATTTGTATTAAAAATTGAAGAACAAAAAAAGTTACAGATGTTTAAATTATAATTATTATTTTCGAGACTTCATGTGCGATATTTTCTAATATTTTTGCACGTATACGAGATAAGTTTGAAACCGACGGCACTGTGCAAAACTTACAAAAACAACGTTCTGGAAGACGTCGAACATCTTAGATAAAGTGTCATTTAACCATGGAATTTGTAAATTTTTTGAATTAACTAATAATTACAACATTTATGCTTCAATATCAACACTAAACATAAGTATCTCAAAACAGTCGGTTAAAATATTAGAAAATATCGCACATGAAGTCTCGAAAAATAATTATAATTTAAACATCTGTAACTTTTTGTTCTTCAATTTTTAATAAAAATAATTACATATTTAGATTCAGGAGAAAATTCTTTATTAAAAAACATATAAAAAGTAATATATTTATTATCCTCATAGCTGGTATTATCGAACAAAGTGGGTATACATTTCTTTGGGACACGCTGTATATATATATATATATATATATATCACACGATATGCAATACTTAATCAAATTTATTTTTATATTCAAGTTTTTGCTTTTCTAATTATATTTTTTTGGAGGGGGAGGGGTTCATCAATGAATGGATTTAGAGGGTTCGATGCAATGTTAAACATACTTAAGTATTTATGGCTTCGTAAATCGAATCCGGTGCAGTGTATTTTTTGTTTCGCTTTTTCTTCTTTGAAAGGACGAGTGTCATGTCTTTGTGGTAATTGATCATCAGTCAACCACTTTTGGCATCTGTTTCGTTGACCATCATAGAAGATGAGGAAATTAAACCAATTTGTAGATATTCATTATTTTACGTTTTCTACCACTGAAAAAATATTATCAATCAAGAGCCAATATTCTGTATATATATATTTATATCTTGTCTGCAAGAATGATTAGCGACTGTAATGTCGAATGAAGCCAATAAGACGGTATAAAAAATTCATTACAGCGTATATAATTTATTACGTTGAAATAAAAAAGTTAAATTAACTTGTATGGCGATATTACTGTTTTTGGTATAGTCATGGTTGCGAACTAGTTCGAACTTTCCTTTCATAGTTACCAGCGGCGGTATAACAGTAAAAACAGTTCTCATGGAGTGAGGTGGAGGTCCCCATTGGAGTGAGGTGGGGTGGGTCTTATACCTCTATGAAACACATTCCCACTAATGATGTTTTCCTCGTGACGTAAAGTATACTGTATACAGTATATGTACAGGTATGGCATATTCTTGAAATTACTGTAAGGCTTCTGAGGGATAAATCCAACTGTGGGTAGAACTTGCAGTAGGGTCGCGGAGATGGAACAGAAAACGAGATGATTTCCAATGCCAGTCGGCGCTTTGGACTGGAATTACAGCGACCTTTATGGATGGTCCTCGCATACCTTATCTTCCACCGATTCGAGTCAAATTTCGGTCATTGTGGCACTCGTTTTTTCGTGTACATCTTCGCAGTGGGATAAATCCATGCACCAGTTCGTGGGGATGGTGACGACCTTTTCCTATGAAAATCGCTGGCATCGAATGCAAGCAACAAAGCCAACCTTTTATCTGGCACTCGTCTCTTAATATCATTGCCTTTTACAAATAAATCTTCATTATTAACTGAATTTTATTACGTTGTCAGAGTCTGTTTGTTGCGTACACTGGGCACTGGTGTGAGTTCTCGGTGCCATTTCGTTAGTAGTTCGTTGTATATACAGTAGAGTAAGCATCATTTGTCTTCTTCAATCAGGTACGAAAATAATATTAGATAAGAGATGGATAAATGAACGAACAGAGCAGACGCACACAGTAAACGAACAGTACAGAATGTAATATATATATATTTGTTTGTTTCAGGTTTATAAGTGATAAACAATATGGTTGATTATACCCCACAAAAGAGAAATTAAAATTAAATTTATTACATGTATCATAGTTTCTTCTGGGGTTAAAGTCGGTTGTTACCAGACAATACGACGAACTATTCAACAGTTAAAAGACAACATGCAACAACGATTTAACAACATGAGTAAGGATCTCCACCTTAGACTTACATTTTAACGTGGAATACGAACTCGCCCCACCACAGGCAGTCAGAAATTAGAAAGTCCGCGCCCGGACTCGATCTCACGCCTTCCCGATCAGCAGCCCAGTGTCTTAACTACTAGGCTAACCAGGGTACCAATTTATCTACAAACCAATTTTTATTGTGTGAAAGGATGAACAGCTGAGTTTGCTGCGCGCCGCCCGCCGTCACCAGCCATCGAACCCGGGGCCGGTGGATTCGTAGTCAACGATGTTAACCACTACACCACCGAGGCGCTCTCTCTCTCTCTCTCTCTCTCTACTGTAAGTATGTATATATATATATATATATATATAAATCTTTAAAAACTGAAACTTTTCATTTGCGACTCAAAAGAAATAAAATAAATAAATATTAAAAAAATAAAATAAAACAAAAAATAAAAACATTTCTGTTTTGTAAACGATAAATTCCAAAAATAAATAAAATAATTTTGAGTAAACGTTTGTAATTCGCTTTTTCCCATTTTCAAATCCAATTAAATGGAGTAAAAAAAAAATAATAAAATAAATAAAAAAATAAAAATAAATAAATTGAAATTTTTAATTTATAAACTTAATTATTTTTATTTATACAAATATATTTTACGGCAATCGTTTAATTTAAACGTCAATTTATATTCAAATAAATTAATAGTATATATATATATATATATATATATATATATATATATATAGATATATATATATATATATATATATATATATACAGTATATATATAATTTAATGGCGACATAGTCGTGGTAATTTAAATAAATAAAGGAACAATTAAAATAAATTATAGTATCTACAATCAGTGAAAATATGAGATAGGACATTTCACTTTAAGAATACTGAGAAAGGGGGTTTAGAATTTAATTGTAAAACGTGAAACACGTTTGGAGACACAATGGAGCCTCTTTTCTTACCTTTAATTGACTTGTAATCAAGACAAACGAGAAGCATTAATCAAAAGTTTGTTTCTGTGTATAGAAAGGAGAGAGAGAGAGAGAGAGAGAGAGAGAGAGAGAGAGAGAGAGAGAGAGAGAGAGAGAGAGAGAAGCTGTCCTTAGCTCGTCGTGCCACAAAATGACTAGAAAAGAAAACTATACACAACCTGAACAAAGATTAAAATTAAAAGGGAATATATATAATATATATTATATATATCTACTGTATATATATATATTAATATATATATATATATATATATATATATACACCATATTTCAACTGCAAAGAACACGCAGTATAATTAACGTAAAGAACGACGCTTGTATAGGAGAACATTCCGCGCAAGATGAGGAGGGAGAACGAACAAATGAAAAAAATGAGGTAACCACCCGGGAATCGAACCCGGAAGGTATTATAGGTGTGGCATGCGGGAGGTGCCCCCCTCGGGGCATTGGTTTCTGCGCGTATGTAGGAGAATTACGATTTCTGATCGAGTGAGGACCATGGTGTAGTGGTTATCATATCTGACCGGCACTCGGAAGATCCTGGGTTCGATTCCCGAGTGGTTACCTCATTTTTTTCATTTGTTCGTTCTCCCTCCTCATCTTGCGCGGAATGTTCTCCTATACAAGCGTCGTTCTTTACGTTAATTATACTGCGTGTTCTTTGCAGTTGAAATGTGTATATATAGGTGCGGCATGCGGGAGGTGCCCACCTCGGGGCATTGGTTTCTGCGCGTATGTAGGAGAATTACGACTTCTGATCGAGTGAGGACCATGGTGTAGTGGTTATCATATCTGACCGGCAATCGGAAGATCCCGGGTTCGATTCCCGGGTGGTTACCTCATTTTTTCATTTGTTCGTTCTCCCTCCTCATCTTGCGCGGAATGTTCTCCTATACAAGCGTCGTTCTTTACGTTATATATATATATATCATTAATTTTGGTTTCCCCTGAACTGTTCATTCTGACAAAGGTCAAGTTTGTTGCCCCGCCTTAGACCAACAGCTTAACGTGGAATCCGAATCACAACCCACATGGGAACTCAGAAATTGCAAAGTCCTTATCCTAACTCGATTTCACCAACGTGTACCCATTTATCTACCAAAAATTTGTTTTGTGTAGAAGGAGGACCAGCTGGGCGAGCTGAGCGCCGCCTGCCATCGCTGGAAGTCGAACCTGGGACCGGTGGATATATAATATATATTATATATATAATATATATATATATATATATATATATATATGGTATCTTTAAATTACCTATTTTTATAAATTCAATACACTTTCATTAGAATTTAAATACAGAATTTATGGACACCATATATATATATATATATATATATATATATATATATATATATATATATATATATATATATATATAGTATTCGTACAAAGAAATATTTCAGTCATATTCGTCCTTATGTTTTGTACCATGTATAGCAATGGTTCGAACCTTTTTCTCATTTGTGGACCCCTAGAAGAATATAGATTATTTTTGAGAACCTCTTACCGAAAAGAATTTGTATATTCTAATTTTTGTGAATTAGAATATACTCTTTGTCTTCGACGGACCTCTGAAACAAACTCATTCACAGACCCAAGGCTGCGGAACACTGATGTATAGGTAATTATGAACAGTTTACAATTCGTTTGAAAAAAATTAACATACAAAAATTAATTAAACTCCAACATATGATGTAAAACATCAAAGAATTTGAGGAAAATAAAAAAAGAAGTTAAATTTCAAACGTTTTTGTACATTTATTTACAAAATTATTTAATACTTTGTGCGTCCACCTTAGGCTAAGAATTTAAATTATTTTGAAGAATTTAAATTATTTTTATCAGTATTTGGTTGTTTAATGAAAAGTGACTGTTGCCAATTCTGAATTCTAGAATTCTCTCTGTGAATCTTTATTGAAGACGGATGACTGAATAAGACATTAGTAAGCAATGGGTCGTCGGTGGTAAAAAGTTGTTAACAGATCTTAAGAGAACTGTTATTGCTGCACACGAGTCTGGAAAGAGTTATAGGAAGAGAGGAGAAGACCTTCGAATTCCATTTACGACGGTTGCTGCAGGTATAAAGAAATGGAAAGGCTTTGGAACAATCAAAACTCTACCAAGGTGTAGACGACCCTTGCAAGATTTTATGACGTACAGCAAGACAGATTGAAAGAATGGTTGCTGCGGATCCACGAGTGACTGCGGGTAATATTTGCCTAAACTTTAAGACTGTCTAGGATCGATGTTCATCCCTCTGCTGTACGTCGTACATTGAGAGAGAATGATCTGCATGGAAGAGTTGCACGAAGAAAACCTTTGCTGTGAAAAGTGCGTAAAGAAACTCGCTTAAAGTACGTCAAGGAGCATCAATATGATGGATTTGCATTCTCGAAAAAAGTTCCGTGGACAAGCGAGACCAAATTTGAATTATTCAGGAACGAGCAACGGTATTTTCGACGAAAATCAAATAGTTCATTCGAGGAAAAAAAAATATATCTTTCATACGTTCAAACATGGTGGTGGTAGTTTGCTTCTTTGGGGATGCTTTACTGCTTCTTGCTCAAGAAAGCGGGTTGTCATGAATGGAGTCTTGAATTTTAAGAAATATCAGGAAATTTTAGAAGAAAAAGTAATGCCTTCAGTTCGGGAGTTGCGAATGGGTCGCAATTGGGTACTGCCACAAGATAATATTAAAAAATAATAAAAGTCAGAACACCATGAAATGGCTTCAACAAAAGAATTTCAAGTTTCTCGAGTGGCCCAGTCAAAGCCCAGATCTTAATCAATCGAGAATTTATGGTTTGATTTGAAAAAAGGTAGCAAAAGAAACCCTTCGAATCTGAATGAATTGCAACAGCTTTCTTTAGAAGAATGAGCTAAAATTTGTACTGAGAGATGTCGAAACCTTGAGGAAAAATAGCCAAAGCGAATGATTGAACTCATGCATGCAAAAGGTGGACGCACAAAGCATTAAATAATTTTGTAACTACTGTAAATGTACGAAACTTTTTCATTTTAACTTTTTTCTATTTTCCTCAAATGCTTTGATATGTTTTACATTATTTGTTGGAGTTAAACTAATTCTTTTATTTGTTAAATTTTCTCAAACAAACGGTAAACTTTTCCTAACTCTCCTCTGCATAGTACAAAAGATAAGGACGAATATAACTGAAATATTTCTCTGTACGAATACTTATGAGCGCCATTGTACATATATAAATGCTACGCGCAACATACGATCTGCGCGATCGATCGATCGCGCAGATCAGTCGTTTTGGCGTATATATAATAATATAATATAATATTATATATATATATATATATATATATATATATATATATATATATGCACTCGTAAATGCCGTTTCGTGCCATAATTGCTGACAAGCAACAATAATTATACCAAAATCTAAAAATATAAACTAATTCAAAGGAATAAATGTACTTAATTTCTACCTTAATTGCCTGTAACACCTGATTCCAGAATGAATAAACCATGAAATATATAGTATTTCCAGTTAGACATTTCTAATGCTTTAAAGGATTGTTTTTCAAAATTTGCCAAATGCAATCCTCACTCAGAAAAGTGCGTACGCGGCGCACGCACACTCACATTCACCCACACCCGCACCTACACACAAACACATATATATATATATATTACACACCTTTCAAAGGTTCCGTGCGATGATTCCTCATTTCACGAAGGTCAAACTTGTCGCCCCTCCTCTCGAGTTGGGCTGGTGAAGTAGTGAGTTGGTTTCTTGTACTCTCCACCTCACATAGCCAGGTACGCCCGGCTCATCGGGGATTCTTCTGAGCCAGGCGTCTAATCTTCTTTTGAAGATGTCTACTGCAACACCATTCGTGTTCCATAGGTCTTTTGGCAGCTGATTAAACAGTTTTGGTCCTCTCACTACAAAACTATTTTCTTTCAGGGTTAAGGATGTTCCCTGTCTCGCCTTTAATTTGGGAACACGACACAGGCTTCCTTTCTACTTTCCACTGTTTTTTGGGGAGTTACAGGGTTCAGAGTAAGATTAGGGACTAGTTTCTCCATTATTTTCCAAGTGTAAATAATGGTGTATCTCTCTTTTCTCCTTTCCAGTGAATATAGGTTTAGTTCGCGTAACCTTTCCCAGTAGTTTAGTTCTTTGCACCCATTAATCTTGGCTGTGAAGCTTCTCTAAATCCCTTCTAGCTGTCTAATGTCTTTTTTTTATATGTGGATGTTAGGACCGAGCAGTATTCCAATTTGGGTATGATCAGCGTTTTCAGTAGAGGAATCATTATATAACTATCACTTCGTTTAAAGGTTCTCAGTATCTGCCCAGTTATTCTCTTTGCGCTGTTTATTGCTATCTTATTTTGCGTTTCAAATTTCGCATCATCAGTCATCACAACCCCTAATTCTTATATTATTATATATATATTATATTATATATATATATATATATATATAAAATGAGTTAGAAGGGCCAATAACTGGCACAACACTCAGGCAATGAGACCACTGGGCTAATTCCTGAATTATTGTCACCAGCACCATCGGGAATCGAACCCTTGAATTCAGTGTCTTTCCCTACAGCCAAACGGTGTTCCTGAGATACAAGAGCTGGCTATATATATATATGGGAATTTTTTTTTTTTCCTTGTGGGTTTGCAGCATATATATATATATATATATATATATATATAATATATATATATATATATATATATACTAGAATACCTGTTGCACCTTGCGCAGGAAAAGCCCCCGAAACACAACCTAGGCAACTTAGGGGAGGAGGAGGCTGAGATGGGCGAGTGTGTTGCTAAAACCTTCCCTGGTTCTCCTTGAATGTGTGCAGGGCGTTTATATACATCGTTTAGGCGTATATAAACGAACACAGAACATCAGACATTACCATCCCCCACATATACTGCATAAAGAAGCGATACTTGACCAGAAGTATGAGGCACCTTCAGATTTTTGCAATAAACAGTAAACTACCCAACCAACTAACATTTTAATTTATTTGTACATTAAGTACAGTGCATTGAGCGGAATTCAGTCATAATGGCGCCAACTGAAATTACCAGTAGTTGCACCAATTCTGCAATAATATTTTACTAATGATTTAAAACTAGTAAAACTGATTGTAACGTGCTGAAGGTAACAGAAGGGAAGTAACAGAATGAGAAATAGCTCAAATCGTGTTATAAACTTCTGAAGGGTACTCTCAGGTGACAGTTTCAGAGATTATAATGTTCGAGATGGGCATGTGTAAACAACGCTGAAACGATTCAGAGACATCAAAAGCTATTCAAATGGTCGAAAAAGAGTAACACCAAAACGTCAAAATCGAGCTTCAGAGCTTCGTTTTGATTTTCAAGAGATAACTGGAATTTGTATTTCTGAACTAACCGTGAGAAGATGACTCGTTAAGACAGGCCTCAAGCCCTGTAAATCAAGGAAAAAGCTATGGCTACCAGAGGTCAGCCGCAAAAAACAAAAAAGACATACTGTAGTCCAAAGATTGGGCATTTGAAGATTGGGCAAAAGTTCTTTTTTTCGACAAAAAGTAACTTTGATGTAAATGGATCAACTCTTACTTGAATCTTACCTCATTTTTTATATTTTTTTCAAATAACTCCTGGGTCAACCTATGTAAGGAAGAGGGTTGGCGAAGCTTATAGAAAAGGGTGTATACTCCGCACAATAAAGTTGGGAGAGGGAGACATGAAGGTACGGAGTGCGTGTTTTCGTAGTAGGTCCGAAAGCTGGTTTTTACGAGAAGTGAGGATGGATTCCCGAACCTAAATAAACAGGGTAGAAAATGTTGTGAATCCGTCTACTGACCTTTTATTTTCAGAAACTCAAAACACGGAAGTATTATTTCAACGAGACAATGTTCCATGCCATACAGTATTTCAGGTGTAACTAAGAACTGGCTTAAAACAAGGGGAATGAAATTGATCGATTGGCCTCCTCAGTGTCCTGATTTAAATCCAGTTGAACATTTAGTTCAAGATAAATGGAACAAAATCGCGAGTGCCACCTCGAGTGCCACTTGTGCCCGTCTTCTCAACACAGTGCCAAAACGAATAAAAGTTGTAATTGAAGACAATAGAAATTGCACTAAATATTAAATATTACATTAATAAACTATTTATATAAAATCGCATTGATTCATTATCCCTTTTAGATCTTTCGTAGCTCACATTTCCTTAGATGCCCATACTTCTGACCAAGGCATATACAGGGTGTCCCATAACTATGGTCTCATAGGAAAATTTATTTTAAATGTTATAGGACCTTTTTTTCTGTTGCAGGTAGAATAACACGCAATGATTAATATGGAAATGAGTTACACTCGTGAGGAAAAGGCGGAGGGGGAGGCCTTTCTCTCACGAGTGTAACTCACTTCCATGTTAACCATGGCGTGTTATTCTACCTGCAACAAAAAAAAAGGTCCCAAAAAAGACATCAATTTGAATATTTGGTTTAGTTTTAATGTATTACTTTTGTAAATTTAATTTAAAATAACTTTTCCTATGAGACCGGACTTATGGGACACCCTGTGTGTGTGTGTATATATATATATATATATATGTGCGTGCGCGTGTGTGATTGTCTGTGTATATCCCCCTTGTCTCCTCTGTCCACTCCATTCGGCAAACAAAAGCTGTTTTGACGCGTCTCGGAGGATCGAGCAAGGCCAGTACCAAACCCACGGTTGCTCAGGTAATTAACTCGGGACAGGTGAAGTAACAACTCAATTGATACCTGTTCTTAAGAGGTATTCACGTAACTAAATTAAAGCCAAAGATTATATTCAAAACGAGATTAAAAAATTAAATAAAAAACTATTTTATTTTTTATTTTATTTATTTTTATTTTTTATTTTATTTTTTATTTTTTATTTTATTTTTATTTTTTTAAATTTTTTGTAATATAATTCTGCTATTGAATATAATGGCTTCAATTCGTCTTTTTAGTAAAGATGCTTATTCAACCGTACTTTAGTGGTTCGTTTCAACACACACACACACACGTTTAGCTATCTTACTTAAAGAACTGCGTAATTTTCATGTTTTCAGTTGTGGATGGCGACGTTTAACCTGTAATTTAGGTAACTTGACTCAACCTTTATTGTATACCTATTTTATTATATTTAATTATTTAAAAAAAGAGAATTAATTTAATCTATAATTAAATTCGAATATATGGCGACACCGCAAATGTCGCTATCCGAACATTCGAATCGCGTTGAGCTGTGTGTGTGTGTGTGTGTTATGATGACGTAAGGTAAACAAAAACACATTCACACACACACACATTATTTATATATATATATATATATATATATATATATATATATAGGGTGAACAAAATGTAGGTGGACAGTAAATGATAACGTTTATTTTGAGAATACATATTTAATTTTTTTGTATACTATAATACAAAATAAAATTTAAATAAATTTAGTTATAATATTTAATATAATATAACACAAACACCATAGTTATAATGAACACCATAGTTATAATATAATATAACACAAACCGTATTCACAACCTACTGTCCACCTACTTTTGGTTCACCGTGTATAATATATATATATATATATATATATATATATATTTCTCTCTCTCTCTCTCTTTCACAATTCACTAATCTTTAAAAGCCTTTGATAATGTCTCGCTTCGGGCAGACTGATGAAGATTTTAATCTTTTAAATTATGGCTTAATCGTTTTCAAAGTAAAAACTTAAAATATAACTCTTAATTACATTAATTAAAATTTTAATTTTCACTAAAACACTATGAATTTTTAAAAAGTTAAAAATAGGAGAAAGAATTATAGTATATAGACCTATATATATATATATATATATATATATATATATATATATATATATATATATATATATATGTGTGTGTGTGTGTGTGTGTGTGTAAAAAACCCACAATTATTTTACTCTAAAATTAAGCAAGAGCATAAGATTTACAAGTTAATTTTGGGGTCATAAAGTAAAGACTGAGTTATAAAAAAAAGACAAATTCAAGACAAAAAAAAAAAAAAAAAGAAGAACCAAAATTGTAGCCTATAGACGGCGCTGATTTATCGGAATAAAATCCAATTAAAATTATATGAATAACATGTGTAATTACGTTTATACCACTAAAATATTTAGTTTTAATATGCACCACTATATAAATAATTGATTTTCTGGCTACTGGTTTAACAGATGCTTCACCATGATAAAAATTTACCTTATATATACACACACACATATATATATAATATATATGTGTGTGTGTGTGTGTGTGTGTGTGTGTGTGTGTGTGTGGGGGTGCGCGCGCGTGTGTGAACTGGGTTGACCTGCATATATTTAAATTTGTAATTTAAATGCTTTTAAAACTAGTATGTAATATATTGATGTACTATTAAATTATATTTGGGTACTTTATATATATATATATATATATATATATATATATATATATATATATATATATATATATATATACACTAGGTCCATAAAAATGATAAAATACGGTAAATTACCACCCATTATAAATCAGTCTATTTTGGAAAATATGAAAGTAGGCGAGATTTTTTGTTTAATAAGTGTCCACATTCCTGCGTGTTTCTTTGCAGTCACAAGTAAGAGTTTAATATTCATAAAGGGAATGGTAATATTTCACTGTACGATAATTTTAAGTGTTATTTTACGATAATTCTAAATGTTATTATACGATAATGCTAAATTGTACGATAATTCTAAATGTTATGCTAACCATCCTCAATGGAAGCACAGATAAAAAGTGTGTGCAAACTGTTATAACACGTATGTTATAATGTTATAATGTTTCAGACCAACAAAGACCCTAGGATCCACTCATGGCTGGTCTACCTAACTGTGTTCGTAATTGTGTATTGTGCATGTCCTCCGTGGTGGCGGAGGGGACCTACAATTTTACATAGGTTCCGAACCACAAGAACACAAGAAATTTTTATAGTGGGCACACTTGGGCCACTTCGGCCCATCGAGGTGGCTCTACTATGTAAAAACTGCCTGTACATTGGCAACAACCAATTTTTACAAAACTAAATAATTATCAATTTAAAACTAATTAATTATCAATTTAAAACTAATTAATTATCAATTTAAAACTAATTAATTATCAATTTAAAACTAATTAATTATCAATTTAAAACTAATTAATTATCAATTTAAAACTAAAGATAGAATCTCTGGATCCAGAGGATCAAGTCATAATAGACTACTATCCACAAATATGTTGCACTATATATCTATTTATAACCGATATGCAAATATATCAGATCCAAAGAATCCAGTCAATTTCATTACGGTATCCATCGATACCAGTACCTTGCCAACCAAAAATAAGTCATGGTCCATATCAATTGCGGACCAAGTCACAATTTACAACCATATACATTACTATATATATACTTAGGAGGAAAAGTGTAGGTGTGGCTGTGAAGACTACAGTAATGTAGAAATGTGTGTGACCCATTTTGGGTCTCCCATTTAAAGGTGTTTGTGGGGCAAGTGAAGATCATGAGTTTTTCAATACCTCACAGTACTATTGGGGGCACCGCTCGGCAGAGGAATCTCTTTAAATGGGGTGTGTAAGAACGGAGAGTATCCCCTAACCGAAGATGCTGCCTCCCTATATCCCACAACACTTGTGTTGAGCTGTGGGATCTATCACCTAAATGTACATAATATCTAAATAATTATTTGTTTATATTACTCCAACGCAGTATTAACGTTTGGGATTAACCTCCTTCGTAACTATAAACAACGTGTGGTGGAATGGATCTACAGCTTTACGTGGGATATGCGTCATTACGTCCTTTAACGCGAAGATGGTGACCCATCTAACTATTGAGAAAGACGCGAGACCACGATGTAGCTCCCTCTCGTGTAATAATGTATCATTCGAAGACATTGTTATTAGGTAATGTGGACCTGACACTCTGCATGAGGTCAGAGGTTTTTAATACTTTGCATAATTGCATTTGCAACTTATTCTTAAAGTCTGAATGTGTAGCGACAAAATTTCACAAAATTTTAGATTTTATTCTCACCCCGATAAGTTCCCAAATTTCGTTGCATAAAAAATTTGTTTAGTCGTTATTATAAAAGTATATTTTGTTTAAATTTAGTAAAAGGTAAAGCAAAAGTTCCACACTAATTTCGTTATAAGTACACACTATATATATATATATTATATATATAGTATATATATATATATATATATATCTATATATATATATATATATATATATATATCTATATATACATCATATATATACATATATATATACACATATATATATATATATAAATTATATATATATAAAATTATATATATATAAAATTATATATATATATATATATTCTATATATTATAATTATTTCACGAAAGTAACACGTGAAAAATATTTATGATGAATAAAACCACGAAGGAAAGGAAACACAGAATGGTGCTCAAGCGCTTTCGTCAAATGACATCCTCAGGAACACTGAAGTACATAAAGAGTTACAGCCTATATATAGGTTACAGAAAAAAAAAAATATATATATATATATATATGAAAATATTTCACGAAAGTAACACGTGAAAAATATTTATGATGAATAAAACCACGAAGGAAAGGAAACACAAAATGGTGCTCAAGCGCTTTCGTCTAATGACATCCTCAGACGAAAGCGCTTGAGCACCATTTTTGTGTTTCCTTTCCTTCGTGGTTTTATTCATCATATATATATATATATATATTATATATATACACACAATAAACGGAGAAACAAAATTAAAGGATTGTGGGAGGGGCACACAAATTTATAAGGAAAAACTATCGATTTTTAGCACAAGATTAAATGATTGTTTCCAACCATGTTATAGATAAAAAAATAAATAAAATATACAAATTTATACTGGAAATCTGCCCGAGTTTTAGCACTCTGCTCTTTTTGTATATAAAAATTGAAAAATAAAAGTTATTAGGGTGGCATACAAGTTTACCAAAGATTTAGCGTTCTACCTTTCTTATCTAAATCTGTTCTGAAGAATTCAAAACACAGGATCGAGTTGAAAAAGACCTTTGCTTATGTTGAAGTTATTTGTAAGTTGGATAATGGCAGACTCAAGAATATTTCTATTAACAATGTTGCTAGAGTGAAATAAAACTGAACCATTATTCCAATCAATACAGTGGGATAACTCTGACAAATGGACAAAAAGGGCACTGGACAACTGTCCTGTTCTAACGGAATATTGATGCTGTTTTATACGTGTGTGCAAATCCTTTCCCGTCTGACCTATGTGAAAGGAATCACATTGTTTACAACCAATTTTATAGATAATGCCTGAATTATTGGTAGGGCTATTTTTTACTATGATATTTTATTTTTCACAATATTGTTATATGAAAATACTACATTAATATCCAAAAGTTTAAGTACATTAGCAATGCCTAAAAAGCCCGGGAAAAATGGAAGTACTAAAATATTTTTTGACAAAGTACGAGTGTTATTATTGACACGATAGAAAGTTCGTTTTGCCTTGTTGAGACAAGATTCCATAAACGCAGATGGATAACACAGATCACTTCCAATACCGTTGATTTTTTCTAATTCGGCATCAATGTATTCCGGACTGGCGATCCTAAGGGCGCGGAGAAACAGTGAAGAAAAAATGGCCTTCTTAGTTGGGGTGTCATGTCCCGAGTAAAAGTGTACGTAGGACAAATTGTTTTTTTTTTTCCGATAGATACTAAACTTAAAACCTGGGCTTTCCCTATGTACACGCACATCCAAAAATGGGATTGAATTGTCTTGTTCCACTTCTAAAGTAAACTTAATGGAGGGGACTTACTTGATCATTTAACTGAAGGAGGAAGTTATCCAGGTCACGATTCATGGGCCAGATACACAACATATCGTCGACGTACCGCAACCAAGGGATGCCAACCCCCAGGATTCTCGGAATGTAAGTAATTTCGAAAAACTCCATATAAATATTGAAGAGGAGGGGGCGACAAGGGGATGCCCACGGCCATCCCAAAAACTTGTTGATAATACTCGTTATTGAAAGTGAATTTACACTCTTTGATGCAAAGCTTAATAAGTTCCAAAACAATGTGTGAAGGTAGTGGCAGGTCATACTTATGTAATTCTTGGGAGAGAAAGTCAAGCATATCGTCAATCGGTACTTTTGCAAACAATGAACAAACGTCAAAACTGATCAATCTATCGTTAGTTTCAGTACGTGCATTATTCAATTTTTCAGTAAGATCCATGGAATTTTTTACATGTGAATCAGAGATAGTTCGGAGAATGGGGGACAAGACTTTGACAAGCTAAATCTTTGGTAAACTTGTATGCCACCCTAATAACTTTTATTTTTCAATTTTTATATACAAAAAGAGCAGAGTGCTAAAACCCGGGCAGATTTCCAGTATAAATTTGTATATTTTATTTATTTTTTTTATCTATAACATTGGTTGGAAACAATTCATTTAATCTTGTGCTAAAAATCGATAGTTTTTCCTTATAAATTTGTGTGCCCCTCCCACAATCCTTTAATTTTGTTTCTCCGTTTATTATATATATATATTTTTTTTTCTGTAACCTATATATAGGCTGTAACTCTTTATGTACTTCAGTGCTCCTGAGGATGTCATTAGACGAAAGCGCTTGAGCACCATTCTGTGTTTCCTTTCCTTCGTGGTTTTATTCATGATATATATATATATATATATATATATATATATATGATACACACAGACCGTGCATGGAACAAGGAACTCTTCTGGAATAATTAAATCCACTATAGTCCGAATAAGTAATGGTAAATGACAAATACCATAGTTTTTCTTTTTCATGATGCTAGCCCGACGTGGGCTCTTTGCGAGTGACCCGTTGCCCACGTCGGGCTAGCATCATGAAAAAGAAAAACTATGGTATTTGTCATTTACCATTACTTATTCGGACTATAGTGGATTTAATTATTCCAGAAGAGTTCCTTGTTCCATGCACTGTCTGTGTGTATCATAAAAAACTCAGGGGACCATTCTGAGTTCATTCCCATATATATATATATATATATATATATATATATATATATATATATATATATATATAATGCTCTTATTATTAACAAAATAAACAATAATAATATGATTTAACATTTAAATGAATGATAGTGGTCGGAAGATTCGAGAGAACGCAGGAATAAGTTACGATTTTTGGTAATTTGAATCCGATACTTGGTGTATGAGAGATAGGTTAGGTTAATTTTATTTTTTATTCATTTATTTTCCAGTTTAGGGTAGGTTAGGTTAGGTTTTCAGTTTTCTACTTTTTGGGTTACCTGCCTCTCCCTGAATGCATCCCCCAATTACCCCCTTGCCTTCCTCTCCCTAAATGCAAACATACTACTGTTCTGGAGTACTAATAGATATATACGAAACTATAAAGGAGTGGTATTTTGATGTTTTTTGTACTAAAGCCTTGTTACTATACTGTACAGGGTATCCACAATGTCTTGTCACTCATTTAAAATGTGTGATAGCAGCAACTATACGATTGAACATCGCATATTGGCTAGTATCTGTGTCCATGAGCGACCACCTAATGGCAAAACTATTGAACATATTCGTGCAGACTTACAGGACCATTTCACTCGTGCAACTCCTCCAAAAATGACTGTTGAGATGGGAAAAGAAACTGCTCACAATAAGAAGTGTAAAAGATAAACCAAGAACTGGCAGGTCATCTAAGTGATAAATGGGTCTGAAAGAAAAACGAAAGTCAGTTAGTATTTAACTGGGGTGACAAGACATTGTGAACACCCTGTACAAACGAAGCTCTTTCTCAAATAGATCTATAATTTCATACGTGTTTCAACGAATGACAAACCTTCATTTTCACTCCCAGAATTCGGAGCTATTGAAGAATAGGGACCCCCAGCCTT
>JAJOZX010000557.1:1222500-1257500 GCA_023014485.1 Bathynomus jamesi
AGAACCAACACCTTCAACGAGCAAATCTATCACAGAATCTGTCTCTCAGTTTCTTGAGTCAAGCAGCAATGACGAGACCTACGCGATGTCAAAAGATGTAGTAAAAATGATCGAGAGCTATCACCAAGAAAAACGCCTGGCTGCATGTGACAATCCTATTAGTTGGTGGAAAAATACGCAGAATATCTATCCATACTTGAGTAAACTTGCGAGGAAACATTTAGCCTGTCCTCCAACAAACGTACCAAGCGAGAGATTATTTAGCAGTGCTGGATTAATATATGATGAAAAGAGAAACAGACTGGCAGCAGAAAAGGCAGAAAAGTTAATGTTCCTTAAGCATAACCTTCCTATAATTAAGTTTGAACATTAAACGATGAACATCTTAGTTTACTTTATTTTAATTACTCATTTATAAATATGCCTAATAAACTTAATATAAATAGTTATCAAGCTAATTAAAGATCTCTTTCTATAAGGGTGGAGGTTGGGGAAAGAGGTCGGTGGGGTAACACAATTATGGTTTCTAATTGTGGCTGAAACTCAACAAAATATAACGAATTTATTTGCAGACGAATTCACTAATTGATTTCTATATTAGTTAGATGCTTGATATTATTTTATATGTTCAGAGAAAAGTACAGCAATTATTGTACAATTAATCAATTATACTACATTATAGCTACAGCTCTCTCTATATAATAACTTATTATATACGTTAAACACAACAAATCTCGAATATATCCTAAAAAATAAGGAAAATGTAGACATCCGCATCCGCATCCGCGGATGTTGAAATCAAACATCCTCATCCGCATCCGCAGATGTGAAAAAAATGACATCCGCTACATCACTAATATATATATATATATATATATATATATATATGCACTAAAATCACAAAATAACACGTGATCTTATTAATAAGCAAACAACCACAGGGAAAAGGAAACACAAAGTCCGAGCGCTTTCGTGATATATTCACATTATCAAGGAGGAACAGAAACCTCCTTGATAATGTGAATATATCACGAAAGCGCTCGGACTTTGTGTTTCCTTTTCCCTGTGGTTGTTTGCTTATATATATATCGGGTCCGCAAAAAAAAAGGAGCATGACGAAAATTGCTCTCACGCCCGCATTTTTTGCCGGACCCTTAAATGTTATATATCTAGCTAAAGACAAAAGAGCCCAGAGTTGTATAAAACAAATTTCATCAAAATCGGTCATAAAATAAAGATTTTATGGCCACAAACGTGCAATGACTTAAAAAAGTGAATTTCCGCGTAAAAATGTAATGTTTTTCTCATTTTAAATTATTTTTTTCAGATGCCTAAATAATTTTAATCAATAAAAATGATAATATGCCCTTTTCTAAAGAAGATAAAATATTAATAAAACATTATAGACTTGATAAAAATTATGCCGCAATAAAATTATTACAAGAGTTTCCGAATAAACCATGGTCGAAAGGAGGTTTGGACAAGCTGTTAAGAAAAATCGACGAAACTGAAAGTACTGAAAGGAAACAAGGAAGCGGGAGGCCAAGATCAGTTCGAACCGAAGAAAACATCAGAGATGTGGAACTAAGAATTTGTAGTCAAGAAGGCAGACCAGGGACTCACGTGACACCGTCCAGAATTGCTAATGAGTTGAGCATATCCGAAAGTAGCGTCAGAAACATTATTAAAAACGACCTTGAACTAAAACCTTATAAACGGATACACGGGCAGAAATTAACTGAAATTAACGAACAGAAAAGAGTTGTTTGTTCTGAAAGCATGTTAAGAAATATCACTCCCGAAAAAGTAGACCTCGGTTTTTTTACTGACGAAAAGAAGTTTACGGTAGAACCACCGCGAAATTCCCAAAATGACAGAGTGTATTCAAGAGTTAATCGTAAAAATGAAATACCAGATGATAGACTTTATGCTACCCGTAATCATTTTTCTGCCAGCGTAATGGTATGGGTCGGTGTCTCTAAACTAGGCAAGACATCTGTTTTTTTCGTAGAGCCAAACATCAAAGTAGACGCCCGCTATTACACTGAAACTTTGTTGGAACAAATGCTGCCCGAAATGAGACGATTGGCGAATAATGGTTACTTCTTATTCCAACAGGATGGCGCTCGGGCGCATACCGCTAAGTCAACTATTGAATTTTTAGAAAATAATGTTCCTGAATTGCTTTACCCAAAAGATTGGCCCCCTAATAGTCCAGATTTGAATCCCGTAGACTACGGAATATGGGAAATGTTGGCTGAGAAAGTGTACAAGCATAAGATCCGAAATGTCAAACATTTGAAAGAAGTTATCGTACAAAAATGGAAAGAAATTACCCAAGATCAAGTAGATAAAGCTATAGATCAATTTAGGCCCCGATTACGAAGGGTTGTAGAGGTTTCTGGCAAACATATCAAACAATTTTTTTAGTCTTATAATTTCGTTTTCTTTGGAAATTGTAAAATTATATGACATGTTGTAGTAAAACTTTTATTTGTTGCTTATTTGCCTAAAATAAGTTATTTGTCATTATGTGTAAAAATAAATGTACAGTAAACATTTTCGTCATGCTCCTTTTTTTTTTTGCGGACCCTGTATATATGTGTGTGTGTGTGTGTGTGTGTGTGTGTGTGTGTGTGTCACAGATTTGTCACTACGTTGTTCTAAGTTAGAATTGTAATCCCATAAAGCTGATGAGACTCTCCAATGCTGCCCCAGGCCAATGAGATTAAAGAAATTAACTTTATATAACAAAATAGCCTAAGCATTTACAAGATTCAAATATTCCACAAACTTACCAATTACGACGTTCGTGTGTGTGTATCGAGGAATGGATATTTGTAACATGACTATATACAACACACTCAAATTTAATTCTCAATTAGTTAGCTTAAAATGAGATAATTTGTTACAATGGGAGATGTTATTAGTGATTAGCAGCTACAATTTAGAAACTAGAGGCCAACACTTAACTACATTTAAACGGTAGTTTTATCCTGTGATTGTAAACTATTTAGGATTTGCACACAATCTTATCATTAATGTATGCACACCAATGGAATAAATTTGAGGTCTATAATCGATCGCAATCCTGTATCAAATTGCAATATTAGATACACCTTGAACCCATTACCATATACTGTATCTAGAAAACCTTTATTAGGCCATCATCGTACTGGGCACACCATTGTTAAATACTAGTTGTGAGTACTGTTCATTCTCACTTAATCTGCCATCTTATGTACTTGAGATTAATTTCTTAGAATACCACACTAATTGACTGATGCTTATTTTTGCCCATCAATGCCCTTGGGCTTAGTGTCAAAATAAATTAGAGTTTTGTTATGTAACTAGCATGTAAGGTAAATTGTTCTACTTGCGAACATTCCTGAGAGTCCTCTACTGTTCTTGCCACTTGAACTTTATACTTAGGCTAGTCTGCAACCTTTTCTGTCTGGCAATTTCTCACTTGTCTGCGGGTGGGCTCCCTGTGTCATCTACACCCATCGAAGCTGGAGTTATTGGCAAACCCACGAGCTGTTCAGTGCTCCCACTGGTTCTGCCTTTAAATAAAATTATATTTGTAAGTATATTTTCCCTGAGACAATTACCTCACCATATTCTTATATAACATCTAAGCCTTACCATAAAACCAATATATATTCCTGGTTTGCAACAGCATGGCACAATTTGTTTGGTTTTACTCTATATTTCCATTTGCATCCTAACTAATATGAGAAATTTGGCAGAAGTGGCATACCAACTTCAGATGGCTTATAATGGCTCCAAATTTCATGCAAAATGGGACAAGTGATGCCCAAGCCCACCTACAGTAATAATAATATTTATCTGAAAGTGAGTCAATAAATTTGCAACTAGCAATTTAGTTTGAAAGGTGACATATATCTGGTCATCTCTGCTAAACATCTCAATTTGGGATTCAATTGGGCCTCAAAATTTGTCTACCCTTCCTTTGTAGTTCAGTGTTTATTTTAATACAATAATTATTGGTCATTTCAGAGATCTATTTAGTTTGATGCAGATCATAATAGCCTACCACATTTTATTATTTATGTGGCCAATATTAAGTTTCACAGGGACCATATTACACTAGGTTAGGTAGTCATTTTGGATTGGTCAGGTATTTCCCACATGACCAATTTCGGCTGTAAATTGAATTGGTCTCCGTGAAATTCAATATGTTCATTATATCTTAACTTCATTGTGTTATTAAATGCAATTTTGTTAACTTTACAAAGTTCATCTGCTAGATAACCTTTATTTATTACTCTAACCTCTAATTAATTTAAAGCTCACGTTATAGTGTGCCCAAAGAGCATTTCCAACTAGGTATCACAATGCTCAATCTCGTTCATAGCAAACAGAAAAAAAATTGGTCTGTGTGTGTGTGTGTGTGTGTGTGTGTGTGTGTGTGTGTGCATATATATTATATATATATATATAATATATTATATATATACAGGGTGGCGCAAAAGTCGCGCATCATACGAATTTTCAGTGTTGATTATAATATACTAGTTTTTTTCTTTTAGGCAGGGGATGGCTGCGAAATTAACAATAGACGAGAGGGTGAGCTTGGTTTTAATGTATGGAATACCAGGTACAACAAAACGATGAATCGGTAGAGAATTTAAATTCTCTACCGATTCATCGTTTTGTTGTACCTGGTATTCCATACATTAAAACCAAGCTCACCCTCTTGTCTATTGTTAATTTCGCAGCCATCCCCTACCTAAAAGAAAAAAATAATATAGTATAGTCAACACTGAAAATTCGTATGATGCGCGACTTTTGCGCCACCCTTTGGTGGTATATATATATATATATATATATATATATATATATATATAGGTGTGTACATTTTAACTGCAAACACGCAGTATAATTAACGTAAAGAACGACGCTTGTATAGGAGAATATTCCGCGCAAGATGAGGAGAGAGAACGAAACAAATGAAAAAATGAGGTAACCACCCGGGAATCGAACCCGGGATCTTCCGATTGCCGGTCAGATATGATAACCATTACACCACGGGCCTCACTCGAACAAATGTCGTAATTCCCCTACATACGCGCAGAAACCAATGCCCCAAGGGGGCACCTCCCGCATGCCGTAACATTATATACATTTTAACTGCAAACACGCAGTATAATTAACGTAAAGAACGACGCTTGTATAGGAGAATATTCCGCGCAAGATGAGGAGAGAGAACGAAACAAATGAAAAAATGAGGTAACCACCCGGGAATCGAACCCGGGATCTTCCGATTGCCGGTCAGATATGATAACCATTACACCACGGGCCTCACTCGAACAAATGTGTGTGTGTGTGTGTGTGTGTGTATATATATATATATTGAAAGCTTCTGCCATGTCATCTATCGTCTTCTGTCATCAGTTCCGCCCGCATCGTTCATTCAGACGAAGGTCAAGTTTGTTGCCCAACCTTTGTGAGATTGTGTGAAACAATTTGCAAAATACTCGTAAAGATTCGCCGTAGGGTTTAAATAGATATAATTGCAATTGGAAACCGGATGTTTTACAGTCAAATTGTGCTTGATAATTTTTTTTGTCTCAAACACCATTTTCTTCTGTGCAAAATGGTGCCTATGAAAATCATATATATATATATATATATATATATATATATATATATATATAATATATATATATATAGAGAGAGAGAGAGAGAGAGAGAGAGAGAGAGAGAGAGAGTAGTAATTTGCAGGTAGTATTTGTTATTTGAATTAATCCTAGAATGCGTAGGCGAATCAAATCATCCTACGTGTGGGGTCGAACTAGGCCCTGCAAAAACTGTAGGTTCTCCCCCGTGTAACATGTCTTCGCGGGTTTAACAGGTTAAACAACCCCATACATCATTATTATTATTATTAGTAGTAGTAGTTACATGTAATATTGTTCTACATCGAAAATACTACATTCGTGTAGTGTTAGGAATGTGTTCAGTATTATAGGAGCGTCAAAGACTAATGAAGAAACATTTACACTATTGAAGCCTAATTACGCATGAATGCAGTAACTGCGGTGTTGTGTCTTAGTTCCTACAATGAGGGAACTCCGATGGAATAAACAAGTTTATGATTAAACGTCGCTGAAACCTAACTTAAGCTAATTTCAGTTAACTCAAGCTAAGCAAACTTCAACCATATTTGTTGGTTACGGAGAATTCTATCAGCGAACATTATGCTGTAATCGTATGACTATGCAGTAACCATTTATATCCGTCCTAGTAGAAGAACGTGTTAATCTGAAGATCCTGGTGGGGTAGTAGTGGCCCGATTCCACAAAAAGCTGCGAGTCTCCTCCGTCATGACCTAATGGATGTTACGAAAAAAGTTGGAAGTTAGTCCAGAGCGTTTATTTTTATTTCACAATGACGTTTTTTGAGTGTAAATTGTATATGAAATCAGATGAAATTACTTCCTTTAAAAGGAGTAAAACAAATTCTTTGCAGTCAATCGTCAAAGGAAAGTCCCTTTTCGCACTTTTCCTCTCACGGTTAGGCCTACATGATTCCTTATCATTCGTGTGAATCGCATAACAATTTATATGCTTTATCGACAATACGAAGAATCGAAAATTTTGTGTGTATATATATATATACCGTTGTTTGGGGCAAACGCAGAATGAGGGGTTGGGGGGGGGGGGTAATAAATTTTAGAAAGTGGTCATTTGCTTATTAAAAACTAGAACGAGAAATGTGATTTGAATTTTGAAGTTTTCTCATTCGCTTTTCAACTTTACAAACTTTTTTTTGTGTAAAGTTAATTGAGGGCATTTTGAGTTTAAATTCCCGCGAGTGAGACGCTCCTTTGATGGACTCCGATGTAAGTTATTGGTATTACTCGAATGAGGAATTCCGAATAGCCATTAACCAATAACTATTACCGCAAACTTTGCATTGCTTATTCTTGCTATTTCTTCATCACTCAAGAGGATCGGAATGGGATGGGAAGGCACCTTTAAGTCCCCCCGTCATAAGGTTCAGAATGGCTCGAACCGAAGACGTAATGGAAAATCAAATGTTATCTGCCTAAATTCCTAATTCCATGCCCCATATGCTTCCGAACACAATCGCTCTGACACCGAGCCAGATTCAGAAGGGGTTGCAGGGACGTTTCCCTCCTAGGTCTTAGGTACCGAATCTGGCCCTTAGTCCTCCTTTATATAGAGCCGTAAATGGCTTGGCGTTCCCCTTGATTGCAACCACCCGAGCGAATCTGCCGACAGTATGATTAAGCCCCGATTGACGAAGGATTCAATACCAGTATGGGAATGATCCAATTTTGCCTTGCTATTAAGGCCTGAACCAGCCACTGGCAGAGGGGAGAGTGAGAGAGGGTAATGGAGGGAAGGAGAGAGGGAGGGAGTGTACGAGAGAGAGAGAGAGAATGAGGGGAGTGCCAGTCATCTGTGTGCAAATGGACGGCGGGTGCCTCTCATGGTTATTCAGTGCCATCGAAAAGACGTCCCAAGGGAGACAGAGCCAAGCTCATCCTTCGGATATGCCATCTCAGCAGTGGCAGGAGAGAGAGAGAGAGAGAGAGAGAGAGAGAGAGAGAGAGAGAGAGAAATATATATATATATATATATATATATATATTATATATATATATATATAATCCCGACGTTTGTGGTTTTCAATCCCATAACCTTTGAAGTCTTATACTATATATAGTTTGCAATTTATTTACCACCGACTGCGTAATTCCATTAAATCTCTCCGGTTCCTCCTTCTAACCCCTTCCCCCCCTACAGACAAAATAGTTTTCAATAATTTAAAAATGGAAAAGGAGAGAGTAAAAAAAAAAAAAAAAAATCCTTCCAGTCTACTCCAAAAATCTATCGTTAAAGCCATTGTCCGCACACCTCTCGCGACATCCGCTGGAGAAAAGGTTCGCAAACATCTTATTCAAGAGGACAAAGAATGGTTCTGTACAAAAAACGTAAAAAGCTGCAGGAGATATTTCAAAAGTGGACTTTGGAGCCATCTTTTGTTACTTTCCCATCAAAGGAGAGTCAATTGTACTTTGGCTTTTATTATACTTTAAACGATATATTAGTTTTTAAGTTTTAATTCTGATTTATTTCAATTCATTCTTTATTTTTGTTGGTAATATTCATTTATTTATTAAATAGATTTTCTCTATTTTATACTTATAGTATATTATGTTTTTATTCTCTCTCTCTCTCTCTCTCTCTCTCTCTCTCTCTCTCTCTCTCTCTCTCTCTCTCTCTCTCTCTCTCTCTCTCTCTCTCCTTCTGAGTAAGCAATTTTTGCCTCTTTCATTATTAGAAAATATCTCCCGACACAGTCGGCAAGAAGATATATTTTAGTTTCTGTCTCATCAATAAAGTATCTCTGTGAAACGAGACAATATCGACTGAATTGAAAGAGAGACAAATATATAGAAAGGTGGATGAAAAGAAATAGAGAGAAGAGAAAGTGTAAAATACAGTGTATGAAAAAAAAATTAACTGTGTATGTACACATACATACATACATACTGTACATACATACATACATACATACATACTGTACATACATACATACATACATACATAAAAAAGGAAAAGAAAAGTATGTATTGCCCCAATTTTATATAATCGTGGGTGTAAAAATTTATATTAAAATGTCTGATTTAAGAATATTGTTTATGATCGTGTAAAAAATTGTATTCCAAAGAATAGAGTATATTCGCAGAGCAGACTATGTTTGGGGTCGTTATAAAGTCCTTGAACGATTTTAGACTAATAACTTTTTACCTTTATGAGATAGGAGTATGATAGAACAAAATAGTAAACGAGATTATAAAGCTAAATTGTCAAAGTTTATTTTATAGGCTAAACTATAGACCAAAATGGCGACAAATGAAGAAAAAGTAAATTGCTCGAGACGCATTTTAAAGAAGCCCAAGGAAATGGCTTACCCATACTTCAAAGGAGATAAACATTCCATTATCAACAATGTAGAAATTTTTTAAAGTGAAGTTCCATGAGGATGCTTACAAAATTTAAGCTGTCCACGGTTTTTTAATTAAAGTCACCGTGTAGATCAGGGGTCGACAACATACGGCCCGCGAAGACATTTCATCCGCCCCAAGACTGACTGATGATCACTTGCTACATATATACTGTGTATATATATAATATATATATATAATATATATATATATATATATAGCTGTAACTAACATGAATGTTGACGTTAATACACTCGCGAACAAGCAGCAGCAGCAGCAATATTCACATTAACTAGCGAACATCAAGATGCCTAAAATGCTTAGTATTGTATCTATCTAGTATTTTTGTGAGGTGTCAATTACCATCATTTGCACATAAAATAAAAGAAAAATATGAATGTCTGTCAAACGTTTTGTGGTTTTATTTGTAATAAAAAACGGTTTTATTTCATACACCGCTCTCCGCCTCAGTCTTCCAATCTTACTAATTTATACATCCCACCCCGTCATATATCCCAGTCGCGTTAATCTGGCCCGCTGTTAGGAAAAAGTTGCCGACCGGTGGTGCAGTTAAACATTTACGCACCACGAGCAACACCTCATTTTAGGGCCCCTTTCCACCCCTTCTTATACACACCTTAATTTAAAATATGTATAAAATGAGTACGAAAAGTATTATTTTCGGTTCATAAATATGCAGTTTGAAAAAATGTTACCCACTTTACCCATTTGCTACACAACCAAATCCGCTCAGCCTTAACTAATAAATAACAATACACTTGAAATTGCATTCTTTGTAATAGGTAGTGAGCAGGCCTTAATTATGGGTGACTTTAATTGTGCCAACGTGAATTACGATACAATGCAGGGAGACGCGGAAGATAACCGTTTAGTTAATTTTTTCGAAGATAGCTTTCTTATTCAAAAGGTTGGGGAACCTACGAAGTTGGACAGTATTTTAGATTTAGTAATAACTACGGATGATAGGCTAATCACTGATCTTTAAGTAATAGAACCGTTAAGCAATAGCGATCACAATATGGTAGAGTTTGTCCTCTCAGTAAGTCACTCGAAACCAGCCAACTCGACTAAAATTTCTAACTTTCAGCGCGCAGACTTTTGTAAATTTAGAAATGAATTGTCACACGTCAATTGGGAAAACGTAATGGGGATTTCCAACGCAAAAACAATGTGGGAATCGTTTGAAACAGTATTTAGAACTATAAATGAGGACTGTGTACCGTACAATATTAAGCGTGCGAAAGTAAATAACAAGCCCTTATGGTTTACTGCTAGAGTAGGGGATATTATAAAGAGTAGAGATAGGGCTTATAGGCTACATAAGTGCGATAAGGACAATTTGTGGTTACGAAACAACTAAATACTGTATCTCTAAGGCGTGAAGCGAAAAGCGTACTAAAAAAGTTCAAGCATGATTTTGAAATCTCCATAGCTCGTGACGGTAAAGAAAACCCCAAGCGATTCTTTCAATATGTTAATAATAGGAATCCAGTAAAGAGTGTCTTAGGGCCGTTGAAAATTTTTGAGGAGGGAGCTAGTTTCTGAAAACAAGCAAATGGCTACCTTGCTAAACGAATTTTTTTACGTCAGTTTGTTTTTACAGTAGAAGATGTAACCAATATCCCTACGGTCATAGCCATAATACCGTTTGGTAATGGTAATACTTTAGATAATATTGTATTCAGTGAAAGGGAGGTAATGCGCTATATTGGTAAAATGAAAATGCGAATCACCGGGGCCGGATTCCATATATCCCATACAACTAAAATAATTAAAAGAAAGCATTGTTGTGCGTCTAACAAAGATTTTTAATGCGTCTATTTTTGAGGGGTGCGTTTCAGATAATTTCAAGTACCTAGCAAATGTAACACCTATTTTTAAGAAAGGCGATAAAGGTGCGGCGGGAAATTATAGGCCAATCAGTTTAACGTCTGTTGTAGGTAAGCTACTGGAATCAATAATTAGGGATCGTATAGTCGAACACTTAGAATTGCATAACTTGATTAGAAATACGCAGCACAGTTTTAGGCGAAACAAATCATGCTTAACTAATCTTTTAGAATTTTTCCAAAGGGTGGCTGAAGTTTACGATAGTTATCGGGCGGTAGATGTAGTGTTTTTAAATTCTCAAAAAGTGTTTGACACCGTACCGCACAAAAGATTCATTGAGAAAACTAAGGCTCATGAAATTAGGGGTGTAGTAATAAATTGGATAGAAGAGTGGTTGCGAGGTAAGAAACAGAGGGTGGTCGTTGATGGAGCGGAGTCGTTTTGGGCTAATGTAGCGAGCGGCGTTACTCAGAGTTCTGTATTGGGCCTAGTGATGGATCGAGTGGTCGGTTTTTCACAACCGCGGTTGCGGTTGTGTTTGCGGTTGTCGAATTTTTTCCAACCGCGGTTGCGGTTGCGGTTATCATATACTAGGAAAAATGCGTAATTATTAACTGGATTTAGCCACTATAGTGCGATTTAGCCACACTTGGTACATAATATATACTAAATAGTATTTATTTAGTAAATACCTTATGTTGAACACAAGTTTTGCAATACACCGCTACCGCTATTTGTGTGTTGCAAAACTTGTGTTCAACATAAGGTATTTACTAAATAAATACTATTTAAATGAAGTATATTCTAAACTTATATAGCTATTATGAAAGAATAGGTCAAATTAATTAAAACCATATTTTGCACTGTGTTACCAGGATGAGGGACGAGGACCCATCGCACTGTTCATCCCACCTACCACTTTCCCCAGCCTCCACCCATTGGAAAGTTATGGATTATTATTCATTTGAAAAACTGATGTCAAACTTAATGACAGGCAGTGTGAATTTCAAGAATAATATTTTTGCTGCATTTTCACCTTTCAAGCGGCAACGCCTCTCATCGTACAACGTTCCCGCTCCACGCATAAGGAGACCCATCATTTTCTTTTTAAAAAAAGAAATATTTCTAATTAACCTAAAATTAAAATTAACTAAGCTTTTACAACCGCAACCGCACTTATGGAACGGCGGTTGCGGTTACGGTTGCGGTTATTCGATCCATCACTAATTGGGCCCCTTGCTTTTTCTTATATATATTAACGATTTAGGTGTTGGCCTAGTCAGTACGGTTTCAAAGTTTGCGGATGACACGAAGTTGGGTGGTAGGGCGATTAATGACGAAGATAGAGGGAAAATCCAAGAAGATCTAAATAAAATCGTAGATTGGTCAGTCACATGGCAAATGAGATTTAACGTCGATAAGTGCAAAATTTTGCACATAGGCAGGGCCGCCGAGAGGGCGAGGAAGCCGGGATAAACCCCCGGGGCCCGACCTCTAGGGGGCCCGGAAAGAGGGGGGATAAAATCTAAAAATATTAATAAAGCAATTGATTAAATAACAGAGAGGAAATATAAGTAATGAACATACATTTTATTGAGATTATCTTAGTCAAACTGAAACAGATAAAATATTATCTGCGGTCCACCAATGCCCAAGACCGACTAACAGATCTGGGAACCATTGTAATTGAAAGCCAGTTAGCCCATACTTTAAATTTCATCAGAATCATTTACCACTTTGTTAGAGAGAAGGCAAAGAAAGTACACTTCTAATTATGAAAATCTTGCGGTAATCAATTGTCTCGCCTGCATGGACTGATACTGCATTTGTAAATTGTATGGTGATAGAATTAATATAATTGATTCGAAAAATAAAATGGTCATTTTCCTCTTTGTTTATTCATACTGTATGTTTTGAATAGTGATTTGAACATATAATCAGTTTGCTTGTTATGTACACAAAAACATTCATAATAAAATACTGAGTAAACAGGGGGGGAGGGGGGCCCATATACCAATCCTTCCCCGGGGCCCGGGACAGCTCTCGGCGGCCCTGCACAGAGGCTCGCGTAACGGTAACTTTGCGTATAATATGTCAGGGAAGGAGTTGGCAAGCGTAGAACGGGAAAAAGATTTAGGAGTTATAGTCACTGGTGATTTAAAAGTGGCGAAACAAATTACAGCAGCGGTCAATAAAGCGAACAAAGTGGTAGGTTTTATAGCTTGGAATTTTGAGTACAAATCGCGCGGTATTATTGTTCCTCTTTATAAATCATTAGTTAGACCCCATTTGGAATACGCGATCCAATTTTGGAATCCGCATATGCGCAAAGATATAGACAAAATCGAAAAAGTTCAAAGACGAGCAATTAAGATGATTCCGTCGCTTAGGTCAAAATCGTACGAAGATAGGCTTAAGGGGTTAAAATTGACAACACTCGAGACTAGGAGGCTAAGGGGTGATCTAATCCAAGTTTTTAAAATTATGAATGGGTTCGATAACGTAAATAGAGAGAGCTTTTTCGAACTATTACAATATAGTAAAACTAGAAATAACGGGTGTTAGCTGACAAGTAGAAAGTTCGACACAGCAGTTGTCAAAAACGTTTTTACGCATAGAATAGTAAATAGCTGGAATAGCTTGCAGGTAGAAGTAATTAGTAGCACGTCTATAAACATGTTTAACAATCGATTAGACGCATATGTTGTTAGATTGGATATAGTTTAAGGTAGTAAAATTAAGGCTTTTGTTGTTCGGAACCCACGTAAAATTGTAGGTCTCCTCCGCCACCACGGAGGACATGCGCAATACACAATTACAAACACAGTTAAGTAGACCAGCCATGAGTGGACCCTAGGGTCTTTGTTGGTCTGAAACATTATAACATTTCAGAGAAGCGAATCCGTCGATTACATGATAATATTTCAAGGAATTGGTAATTGTTTATTCATTCAAACTTGCTGAAGCTACGATGACAATACGATGACGGTTTTAGGGAGCGCTAGAAAAATTCTCATGTGAAGTTTCAAGGTAAGGGATAAGCAGCAGTGAAAGGCCACTTGTTTATTACGTTTAATAAATCCAAATGTGTGGATTTCTTGCGTCTGACGTCAAAGAAACAGTCTTTGTTCTTTGGGCAATTGATCCGATGCGCAATGAAACAACACTGAAAAGTATTTCAACTTCTTCAACCTAGAGTAACTTTTGCCTTCATCTTAGAGCCCAACAAATATACGTGTGACGTGATTGACGGATCGCTTTTCTTATATCGAACAATGTGGCCAGCAATCTGTCCAATTCTAATACTTAAGAAAGATGCTGCTCTTTGGTGCATCGATGATATTTGATGATCTTTCGAGATCTTTCCTATGCTATGTAGGAAATGTGATGTTCGGTCTAGTTTTCATGTTTAGAAATTCTAAGATTCAAGTCTGACACCCTGTTTTGGCTTAGCCAGACTAGGTGTTGTTAAAGTCTGTTTAGCAAAAGGTGTGCAAGAAAAATAAAACAATGCACCTTTACTCCATTTGGAAGATGCTAGTAAAACCGCTCCTTACTGAAACGCCTCTTATCTTTAGAGGATGACTAAGTGAAATCAGCATAATTAAGCCGTTCTGGGGACATGTTTCTCTATTTTGCATCCCTGAATTTAGCTGTAAGGGGCTGCCATGTTACTGAATCGCTGCGAAATCAGTTTGTCCTCAACTGCTGGAGCTGACAGGAGAGGAGTAGACTACTTACCTTTCTGTCCGTGGTTCTCAGTTTCAATCGTACCATCGCTATCCTCGCTTACCTATGTTGGAGTTACAACATGCAGAACACCCTCCTTCATCTTTTAAGCCCTCTTATTCTTTATTATGCACACCTTCATTTAATAACTAGCAAGTCCTCCTTAGCTGATCTTTTTCCGTGTCTCATCTACCTCGTGAGGAGTCCAGCATGCTCTTAAACACACGCTTCTCCCTCCATTCCTCACTACACATACCTGCATCTTACACACCACACATTTTTTTTTAAATTAAATAAAATGGCATAGTTTTTAACAGCCTCGGAGACCTTGATTTCGGCTCTCTCTCCTTTTTCTTCTATGGGTGGGGGGGGGGGGAGCATTTTTGCGGGCGTTCGCCCTTCACCCCTTCTTCCTGCATAAAAAAAATTCTCCTCCTCCTTATAGCCACTTTTGTCAATTCATCAAAAGTGTCCATGAATTTTAATTTCTAGTCTCTTTTTGATTTCTTTAGTGCCATTTTGTAAAAATATTTAAGCAAATAAAATGGAAATAACATTGATATTATTATGTAATACACAAATTAATGCCTCTGACAAAATTGAAATGGAATTGAGAAGTGAATGAAAATATGTTGCAAAATTATCAACTAAAACCTAAATGTGATACGTTATACATAGCTGAAAATTGTACTAATATGATTTGCTACATTTCTTGAAAATTTATAGTACTTTATAGCACTTTATAGCATTTCCTACTAGATGGACGACAATTTCATGAATTATATGTTATACATCAATATGATATTTGAAGGTGGAGTGTGGGAACAAATTCATGTAAGTAAATTCTTTGTATTCGAATAGGAGGATATGTTCGACTGCGTTAGTGTAAAGCGTGCAAAAATAGAGCTAAGCTTGATAGTATTGTATACAGACAAAAGTTATTAGTTTTAAAAGCTCCGAAGGACTTTAATAACGTGGTACAGAATATATGTACAGTCTAATAGGACCAACTTTAAAATATTAAAATGGATTTTACAAATTATTACAAATTTATACTTTAAAGATAAATTAAGTTTTATTTAAAGTATTAGAATGTAATAATTTGTCCATTCATATTCCTATAAAATTTGAGCTCATTACAATGTACATACGAGGGTCGGTACGAAAGTAATGCCTCTTATCGTATTTACGAACTGAAAAATAAGTGGCATTACTTTCGTACCGACCCTTGTATATTTTGATGCCACTTTGTATTATAATTAATTAATTACTAAAGTATGAATTCTTATACTTTAAGCGGTAAATGCTGCTTTCATTATTATTTGCGATAACTCTTCCAAAGTTTGCGTAATAATAATAATAATAATAATAATAATAATAATAATAATAGTTTTGGTGTGCTTGAAACCTCCTTCGTAATATCTAAGGTCATATGACCTAGGTGGGAAGGAGGGGGCCTTACAGCTTTTTGGGCATGGGATCGGACTACTGCTACCCTACCAAGGGAGACTCAGAGAAGCACCTTAATGACTGATACCTGAAGTCCGAGACGAGACTCAAACTCAAAACCTTCAGATTAACAGCCCGACATTTAGCCACAAGGTTAGGGCATATTAAAAAAAAAATGTGCGAAAGCATTTTCGCAATTATACATGTTAAAGCATAAGATTTCCTCCTCCAGTCGTAACAAATGTTAATGTAACATTTCGTTTACGTAACGAACGTTGATTTTAAGTTAAAGTAACGTTGTTCTAATGTCTTGTGCTTACTTGGGCCTTTACTTCGCCTAGAACACAAAACATAGAAAATTACTAATTAATGAGTGGGTTTTGTTTTTGAAATTTTATTAATGTCTCAGAAAAAAAGGAAAAGAAAAAGAGAATATTACTAATTATTATTTTTTTACGCTTTTTAGAAATTTTACGTTTTTAGGCGAACTTTTTTCCCGAATCTGTACAACCATTCCTCAAAAGAGATAAAATTACGCTAATCTTAACAAACAGTATGAAAAAAACGCAAACTTTATGTAAATATCGTATATTGGGGCGTATAAGTCTACGGTCCAGATTAGTCGATCCCCTAACTTTCAATTTCAGATTTAGATTTTAGCCTATTCTCGGGTGTTTAAGTCGACCACCAACTTGCCAACATAAAAAAGTAAAACTTTGTAAAAACCTTGTCAAAATTTGTTATCAAAACCTTCATAATCATCATCATAATCATCACCTGACTCATAAGTTCATTATATACATCCTGAGATACATTTGCAAGTGCTTCGTCATATGGATCCAATTCAGATGTTGACCAAAAGCGAGCTAATGCAGGACTGAGGACCTATGACAGGTAGACCTGTCTTTAAATACGAGCTAAAATGGAAAGTGGGGGGGGTAATTTTTTAGACTGGGCCTATAAGTCGACTCCCTACTTACTTTAGGGGCATAATTTTAAGCTTAAAATACCGACATATACGCCCCAATATACGGTATATCGTCAACGCATCTTTGCTTCATAATTAAAATAGTAAATATGGAGAGAAAACCTTCTCATTCAGGAGGGGATACAGGGAGGGGTGGCGCGGGGATTTAGGATTTGTCATGCCAGTGTCATGTAAACATTGCCAGCCCAATATTATATAATAATATTAAGAAATATTAATTATTAGAATACGAGATGTCATTCAAGTTAAAGGTAGAGGAGTTAAGCCCCCTCGTCACCCCCTGTATCTGCGCTTGTCATTATCGGTTCTTGACCGATATCAAGACTGTAAACAAACAAATCGGGAAATGTGTATCAGTGAACACAAGCAATTCGGCCAAAAATTGTTACTGAAGCTACTACATGAACTTTCCAAATCGGGAAGATGCGTTTCTCTCAATTCAAATTACGTGTGTGTCAGAGAGAGAGAGAGAGAGAGAGAGAGAGAGAGAGAGAGAGAGAGAGAGAGAAATCGTAAATTGAAGCTCGTCAACCGCGGAGGGACGAAGACTAATTTGAATATTAATACGTCGGATGGAATAATTAATGTAATTGCGTAAACATCTGGTTAATATGTAGTTTTGAGCAAATATTCGGATCGACTGTAGTGATTTAATTGACCTTGCAGAGTGCCACAGGGGTACAGTGCACACACGCACATGTGTATATGTAGTCTACCTATAGTTTTTCTGAAATTAAATAAAATCGTTTGGCGTCAGCCAGAACAAAATTAGTAAAGTGACCTTAGTGCGAGAAGATTATTTTAAATGTAAAGGTCGTAAGGTAAGACTTTTCTCTCTTTACGTCTGTAGCGACACAGACGCCTTCAGATACTTTCCTGATATCTACTTCGCAATGGAACTCACTGTTCTATCGACACACAGCCTCGACCAAGATGACGTCACATGGCAAGACTCGCTCGAGGCACTCCCTCTGCCGTGAACGTCACACCTTGCGCTTTTTACCTCGAAGAAAAACTCAGTGTCACGTTAGATCTCATCATGTAACAACGTTGTAACAGATTCCATTGTCCTGGTGTAATTCACTTAATTTTATATAAAGACTTTCATTCCCTCGCGCGTTATTATAATACTAAAGTCATTATTCAAGTGCACATTTACACATTTCAACTGAACTTGTATTCATTGTCAACTTGCATTCAAACAACTGCAACCTTTATTTGCCTCACTTACCGTATTTTCCGGCATATAAGGCGCGCTTTTTTTCCCCAAAAAAGTCTCAGAAAATCACCCTGCGCCTTATATACTCAAGGTCAGGGTCAGGGTCATGGGTAGGCTTCTGGTACCCAACCCATGACCCTGACCTTGACCTTGAGCATATAAGGCGCAGGGTGATTTTCTGACACTTTTTGGGGGAAAAAAAGCGCGCCTTATATGCCGGAAAATACGGTATATATCACTTATTTTGTTTAATAAAGGAAGAAAACTCACTCTCTTAATTTCCTAATTAAAATAGTATTTGATCTCAAAAGATCTGGTGAACCCTAGCCTCAAGCAATCATGAACATAACTTAACTTGATAATAACATTATTATTATTATTATTATTATATTTCCAACTTGGCAACCATAAACCGGCAATTATAATTTGGCCCTATAATTATAGTCACAACATTAACACTATATATACACACTGTATATATATCTAAAGGCCTTAGCCAACTACTAATACATGCTTATCCATCCCTATATCTATATCTACCATTCTTCCTGCCCTTTAACTTAGTTATAACTTTAGTACATAGTATTCTCTCTCTCTCTCTCTCTCTCTCTCTCTCTCTCTCTCTCTCTCTCTCTCTCTCTCTCTCTCTCTCTCTCTCTCTCTCTCTCTCTCTCTCTCTCTCTCTCTCGATCTACGGCGGGCGGACTTTGTTAGCCTCCGGGATAGCGTAGGTGAGATGGGGTTAGAGTTCGGAGGAGATGTTGAGGGAGTGTGGAGTGCATTCTAGGACGAGTTTATGGTGCTGCAGTCTGCTGCCATACCCTCAAAACCGGTCACCCCTGCTTCAACGCAGCCTAAGTGGTTCAGTCGTGAAATCGCTTCGGCTATCGGAAATAGGAAAGTAGCGTATAGTAGGGCGAAGGCCAATCGTTCCCATGAGAACACTGAAGCGTATGTCCGCCTGTGTAGGGAAGTGAAGGCGAAGGTTAGGCTAGCGAAACGTAACGAAAAACTACGGGTGGCAAGCCTCTGCAAGGGGAACCCTAAGGAGTTCTTCAGTTATGTTAATAGTAGAAAGCCCATTAGAAGCATGATAGGTCCATTAAAGGACCGAAGCGGCGTTCTGAGGACCTCCCGACGCGGACATCGCTAATGTGCTTAATGAGTACTTTGCGGGAGTGTTCCCCAGGGAGGACACCCACGTCATCCCCGAGCCAGGCGTCAGGCACGAAGGTGCTAGCCTGGATAGTGTTCGATGTACCGCGACAGTCGTTGCCGATAGAATAGACAAACTGAGCGCGTTTAAGGCTCCTGGGCCAGACCAGTTTCTCCCCAGAGTGTTGCGGGAGGTGCACGACCAGGTGGCTCCCCACCTGGCTACAGTCTTCAACAAATCGTTGGAGACGGGCCAGGTGCCTGGTGACTGGAGGGAAGCCAACGTGACCCCCTATCTTTAAGAAAGGGGATCACGAAAGTCCAGGGAACTATCGTCCCATTAGTCTCACTTCAGTTGTAGGTAAATTATTAGAGGGGATAATAGCGGATGGGATCGTTGACCATTTGGATTCCTACAAGCTGCTTGGGGACTCCCAACATGGGTTTAGACGGCATAGGTCGTGTCTCACCAACTTGCTCGAGTTTTTCAACGTCATGTTGAGTGAGTATGATAAGAGTAGGGCGATTGATATACTTTATCTCGACTTTCAGAAAGCTTTTGGTAAGGTACCTCACCGCCGACTAATGGCCAAAGTGCGCGCGCTGGGTATTGGTGGGGAAGTAGGTAGGTGGATTGAAAACTGGCTGAAGAATAGGCTAGTTCGGGTTGGGCCTCGGTCACTAGCGGGGTTCCTCAGGGTTCCGTTTTGGGCCCACTGTTGTTTATCATTTACATAAATGATATCGACGGTGGCATCGTTAGTAGGATCGCCAAATTCGCTGATGACACAAAGCTTGGGGCCAATGTTGAGACGCCCGAAGCGATAGAGCAACTGGGTGCGGACCTAGGTAGGATAGGAGAGTGGTCCGAAAAATGGCAAATGCCGTTTAACTTGGTAAGTGCAAGGTGATGCACATTGGCTACGCCAATCCCAAGTCGGACTACTCAATGTTGGGGAGTAATATCGAGGCGACTGATTTGGAAAAGGACTTGGGTGTGCTAATTAGCAGCGACCTTAAGTTTACCAAACAGTGCGTAGAGGTGGAAAAAAAGCCCAGAAGTTGTTGGGTTATATCAGGAGGCAATTTCGATTTCGGAACAAGGAGATTGTGCTCTCGCTGTACAATTCTCTGGTTCGGCCACACCTGGGGTATGCTGTGCAGTTCTGGCCGCACACCCTCAGGAAGATACTGAGAGGCTGGAGCGAGTGCAGGCGAGGGCCACAAAGTTAATCCCTTCCGTTAGGCATATGGGCTACAATCAACGCTTAAGTGCCCTGAATTTGTTTTCGCTGGAAACTCGGAGGCTGCGCGGTCAACTGATCGAGGTTGTCAAGTTCTTACGCGGGTTCAACGATGCCGATTTTAGAAGCATGTTTAGTTTAAATGATAACCCAAGTCGCAACAATGGTTGGAAGTTGGATTTGAAACGGTTTAGGACTAGTGTGTGTGGGAATTACCTTACGTATAAGATCTGTGACACGTGGAACAGGCTACCTTCAGAAGTTGTGAACAGTTCTTCTGTGGATCTGTTCAAGAAAAGGTTAGATCGAATCTTGCACACTATTTGAGGGCGTAGAAAATTTTCCGTGGCACCCGTTACCATTGATACCTCCTTGGTATGGGCCGCAAAGCCTTTTGAAGTACTTCTTCTCACTCTCTCTCTCTCATATATATATATATATAATATATATATATATATATTATATATATATAATTATTTCACGAAAGTAACACGTGAAAAATATTTATGATGAATAAAACCACGAAGGAAAGGAAACACAGAATGGTGCTCAAGCGCTTTCGTCTAATGACATCCTCAGGAACACTGAAGTAAATAAAGAGTTCAAGACTATATAATGTTATAATGTTTCAGACCAACAAAAACCCTAGGATCCACTCATGGCTGGTCTACCTAACTGTGTTCGTAATTGTGTATTGTGCATGTCCTCCGTGGTGGCGGAGGGGACCTACAATTTTACGTGGGTTCCGAACCACAAAGAACATATGAAATTTTTATAGTGGGCACACTAGGGGCCACTTCGGCCCATCGAGGTGGCTCCACTATGTAAAAACTGCCTGTACATTGGCAACAACCAATTTTTACAAAACTAAATAATTATCAATTTAAAACTAAAGATAGAATCTCTGGATCCAGAGGATCAAGTCATAATAGACTACTATCCACAAATATGTTACACTGCCAGTGGTGGGCGCGGTACCAAAATTTGGGGGTGCGTTACGCGGTACTGCGGTACCTCAGCATGCCCAGTGCGTTACGCGGTACTGCGGTACTTTTTCAGGTCCCCCTGGTGCGTTCCGCGGTACTGCGGTACTGCGGTACTGCACACAAGAACAACACAAGTAATAGCACATATTTTCAGAAATTGCATATCGGCGATTTCGCACCTGAACTTTCTGCCATAATGGCTAAAAATCGATCTTTGTCACAGAAATGTAACACACGTGCAACCGGCTCAAAGGCAAGCACTGCACTGAGGCGTTGTGATAGGATGACAACGTAACATGTTCTGAACGAAAACTTAACGTGTCTAGAGTTAGGCTGATGCAACACACGCAGCATTCGTCTTACTGTACTCCTGTAATAAGGTTTACTTAAAAAAAAGTGTTAATTTTTTGAAAAGTCGTGTTTGTCGGTATCGCGGAAAGTACCGCGGGAAATTTGAATGCGGTAGCGGTACTGCTGTACTTTCAGCGATCCTTTGCGGTACTGCGTTATGCGGTACCGGTTTGGTAGTGCGGTAGTACCGCAGTACCGCAATACCGCAAAAAATACCGCAAGTGCCCAGCTATAGAGTGTAATACACTCTATATCTATTTATAACTAGGCTGACCATACGTACCGTTTTGAACGGGACAGTACCGTTTGTTTTATATTTCCTGGCCGTCCCGTCGTTTTAATAAAAATGTCAATTTTGTCCCGGTTTATGTACTTACTTTTTCATGAATACAGAATATTACATAACCTCGTCCCTTTTTTGCCATCCCAATGTCCCGTTTTTGTCTCAAGGAAATATGGTCAGCCTATTTATAACCGACATGCAAATATATCAGATCCAAAGAATCCAGTCAATTTCATTACGGTACCCATCAATACCAGTACCTTGCCAACCAAAAATAAGTCACGGTCCATATCAATTGCGGACCAAGTGACCAAGTCACAATTTACAACCATATACATTACAATATATATACTTAGGAGGAAAAGTGTAGGCGTGGCTGTAAAGACTGTACAGTAATGTAGAAATGTGTGTGCACCCATTAGGGGTCTCCCATTTAAAGGTGTTTGTGGGGCAAGTGAAGATCATGAGTTTTTCAATACCTCACAGTACTATGGGGGTTACCGCTCAGCAGAGGAATCTCTTGGTGTGTAAGGACAGAGAGTATCCCCTAACCCAAGATGCTGCCTCCCTATATCCCACAACACTTGTAAAACTATGTTTTCTTAAATTTGTTCTACATCTTGGCTTAAATAATTTTATACTATGACCTCTAGTCTGGTTATTGTGATCTTTAATGAAAAGAGAATCAAAATCTATCTTATCCAACCCTTAATTTTACTACCTTAAACTATACCCGATCTATCAACATATGCGTCTAATCGATTTTTAAACATGTTTATAGACGTGCTACTAATTACTTCTACCGGCAAACTATTCCAGCTATTTACTATTCTATGCGTAAAAAAGTTTTTCGCAACTGCTGTCTCGAACCTTCTACTTGTCAACTTACACCCGTTATTTCTAGTCCTATTATATCGAGATATTTCGAAAAAGCTATCTCTGTCTACGTTATCGAACCCATTCATAATTTTAAAAACCTGGATTTGATCACCCCTTAGCCTCCTAGTCTCGAGTGTAGTCAATTTTAACTCTTTAAGCCTATCCTCGCACGACTTTGACCTAAGCGACGGAATCATCTTAGTTGCTCGTCTTTGAACTCTTTCGGTTTTGTCTATATCTTTGCGCATATGCGGATTCCAAAATTGGATCGCGTACTGCAAATGGGGTCTAACTAATGATTTATAAAGAGGAACTATAATATCGCGCGATTTGTACTCAAAATTCCGAGCCATAAAACCTAACACTTTGTTCGCTTTATTGACCGCTGCCGTACTTTGCTTCGCTACTTTTAAATCACCAGTGACTATAACTCCTAAATCTTTTTCCTGCTCTACGCTTGCTAACTCCTTCCCTGACATACTATACGCAAAATTATCGTTACGCGAACCTATATGTAAAATTTTGCACTTATCGACGTTAAATCTCATTTGCCATGTGACTGACCAATCAACGATTTATCATTCTGGATTTTACCTCTATCTTCGTCATTAATCGCCCTACCACCCAGCTTCATGCCATCCGCAAACTTTGAAACTGTACTTAATAGGCCGACATCTAAATCGTTAATATACTGTATATAAGAAAAAGCAAGGGGGCCCAATACAGAACCCTGAGGAACGCCACTCGCTACATTAGCCCAACACGACTCCGCTCCATCAACGACCACCCTCTGTTTCCTACCTCGCAACCACTCTTCTATCCATTTTATTACTACACCCCTGATTCCATGAGCCTTAGTTTTTTCAATGAGTCTTTTGTGCGGTACGGTGTCAAACGCTTTTTGAAAATCTAAATACACTACATCAACCGCCCGATGACTATCGTAAACGTCAACCACGCTTTGAAAAAATTCTAAAAGATTAGTTAAGCGTGATTTCTTTCGCCTAAAACCGTGCTGCGTATTTCTAACTAAGTTATGCAATTCTAAGTGTTCGACTATACGATCCCTAATTATTGATTCCAGTAGCTTACCTACAACAGACGTTAAACTGATTGGCCTATAATTTCCCGCCGCACCTTTATCGCCTTTCTTAAAGATAGGTGTTACGTTTGCTAACTTGAAATTATCTGGTACGCACCCATATTTATTTACTTCAGTGTTCCTGAGGATGTCATGTCATGTCAAGCGCTTTCGTCTCATGACATCCTCAGGAACACTGAAGTAAATAAATAGGGGTGCGTACCAGATATATATACATGTGTGTGTGTGTGTGTGTGTGTGTGTGTGTGTGTGTGTAGTCATCTATAGCCCTTCAAACACCCCAACCGAAAAATTCTCGGATGCCATTGATGATATCAGAAACCAAATAAAGTCCATGAACCCTCCATCCCCCAATATACTGTAATGCTCTGCGGAAACTTTAATTTCCTATTTATAAAATACAAAACTGTGGATAGGAATATATATATACCTGGACAAGGGGGCACAAGAGAAGACCAGGAGCAAGCAAAAATGTTGATGGTTCTCACAAACGAGTTTATGTTGACATAGGAGATAACAGAAAGTACCAGAAAAATAACTGCCTAGATCTGGCTATTCACGAATAACACGAACTTGGTTGCTGATATAAAAATAACCCCAACAAATTTGGGACTTTTAACTTAAAGTCCAAGACTATAAATTGGGAAGCAATCAGATCACACATGGCCCAAGTAGAGTGGGAAACACTTTTAGAGAATAAAACAATTGAAGAAATGCTAACAACCTTGGAAGAAAAGCCGCTGAGAATTTTAGAAAAATATGCTCCGAAAGTAAGTGGTTAGAGAGACAAAAGAGAAGAATATTCCGCAAAAGAAAGAGAGTAGCGGCGAAGTTAGCTAATTGCAGAAACAACAATGCCAGGAAGGTAATACAAGAAAAACTGGAGAGTATCGATAGGAAAATACAAACCCTGATTAAGGGCCATACAGAGAGGGAAGAGGAAAAGGCGGCAGAAGCAATAAAGGATAATTCAAAATACTTCTATAGCTATGCGAAAAAGAAAACAAAAACGCGCGCCACTATCGGAACCTCAAGGAAAGGAAATAATGAACTAACGCACGCTCTAAAAGAAATACCTGAAACATTGAGAGCCCAGTATGAATCAGTGTTCAGTACCCCAAAAAGTTACAAAGCGATACCTAACATAGATGCATTCTTTGAAGAGAAATTGCAAAGAAATTATATAATAGATTTTGATTTTATCTCAGAAGATGTAGCGCGAACAATAGGACAAATGAAATCACATTCAGGTGTAGGTTCGGACAAATGGAACGCATATTGATTAAAACCTAAAAATTAAATAGCTGCACCCTTATAATGGATATGGAGAAAATCCCTAGACACTGGGGAAATAACAAGCATTTTGAAAAGTGCAAACATTGTCCTTATATATAAAGGAGGAGATAGATCTCAAGCAAAAAACTATAGACCGGTGTCTTTGACGTCCCACCTCACCAAAGTATTTGGAAGAATAGTTAGAGAGAAAATCTATGACTTCTTGGAGACACTGGAAAGATTCAGCGAAAAATCAACACGGATTCGATCAGGGAGATCATTCCTATCACAACTTATAGAGCACTATAACAATATCCTAGATGCACTGAAAGGCAATGAAAACTACGATGTCATATACACGGGTTTTGATGACGTTTTCGACAAATGTGACCATGGTATAATAACACAAAATGAAACAAACATATGGGAACAGCAGGCATAGTTCGAAAATGAATCTACAACTTTTTCGGACAACGTCTACGTATCTTTCCTTTCTAGTAACGTTCCTCTTTATAGCATCTTTCCTTTCTAGTAACGTTCCTCTTTATAGCATCTTTCCTTTCTAGTAACGTTCCTCTTTATAGTATCTTTCCTTTCTAGTAACGTTCCTCTTTATAGCATCTTTCCTTTCTAGTAACGTTCCTCTTTATAGCATCTTTCCTTTCTAGTAACGTTCCTCTTTATAGCATCTTTCCTTTCTAGTAACGTTCCTCTTTATAGCATCTTTCCTTTCTAGTAACGTTCCTCTTTATAGCATCTTTCTTTTCTAGTAACGTTCCTCTTTATAGCATCTTTCCTTTCTAGTAACGTTCCTCTTTATAGTATCTTTCCTTTCTAGTAACGTTCCTCTTTATAGTATCTTTCCTTTCTAGTAACGTTCCTCTTTATAGTATCTTTCCTTTCTAGTAACGTTCCTCTTTATAGTATCTTTCCTTTCTAGTAACGTTCCTCTTTATAGTATCTTTCCTTTCTAGTAACGTTCCTCTTTATAGTATCTTTCCTTTCTAGTAACGTTCCTCTTTATAGTATCTTTCCTTTCTAGTAACGTTCCTCTTTATAGTATCTTTCCTTTCTAGTAACGTTCCTCTTTATAGTATCTTTCCTTTCTAGTAACGTTCCTCTTTATAGTATCTTTCCTTTCTAGTAACGTTCCTCTTTATAGTATCTTTCCTTTATAGTAACGTTCCCTTTATAGTATCTTTCCTTTATAGTAACGTTCCTCTTTATAGTATCTTTCCTTTCTAGTAACGTTCCTCTTTATAGTATCTTTCCTTTCTAGTAATGTTCCTCTTTATAGCATCTTTCCTTTCTAGTAACGTTCCTCTTTATAGTATCTTTCCTTTCTAGTAACGTTCCTCTTTATAGTATCTTTCCTTTCTAGTAACGTTCCTCTTTATAGTATCTTTCCTTTCTAGTAACGTTCCTCTTTATAGTATCTTTCCTTTCTAGTAACGTTCCTCTTTATAGTATCTTTCCTTTCTAGTAACGTTCCTCTTTATAGTATCTTTCTTTTCTAGTAACGTTCCTCTTTATAGTATCTTTCCTTTCTAGTAACGTTCCTCTTTATAGTATCTTTCCTACCAATAATGTTAAGCTACTAAGACTATAATTTCGACCATCTTTGTAAATGGGCACGACACATTTGCTTTTTCCATTCATCAGGTACCTCTGTATAATTAATAGATTTAACAAACAAAATAGTTAGTGCCTCAGATAAGCTATCCACCCTTTTTCTGAGATTCCTAGTATATACATTAACAGGTTCAGCAAATTTATTTGGCTTCATTGTATTAATCCCCTCTTTACATCATCCTTTTTTATGTGAATCTTATCAAGAATGACTGAGTTTACAGAATCTAAAAAATTAAAATAATCTGTTTTTGCTTAGGTTAAGTTGGTTTACCCACTTTGATCAGTACAAGACTTTTTAGTCACCTTAAGCTGAATTACCCTGGCTAGGGTAGTACACCTCCAACCCATCATCGATGGCCCCAAATGAGCCCCCTTCTGCCTCCACATTGAAGGGGTTTTCAAGAGAGTCTGTACGCCTCCTTTCGAGTTTGTCATTGAAGGATGAGAGATTGTCTCGATATCGCTCGAGAGCTGATCGAAGGTAACTTCCAAGTTATCAGAGACTCTCGAAAACATATTGGCCGTGTTTTTCAACCCTCTTTCGACTCCATTACAAAATATGAAGATCTTTCCTTGTCTATGATCACCATCTTCTTCACTATATTGGTACTGGGCATGCGTGATGTATATGCCCAAACTTAACAAAAGGAAGAAGAGGGTTGGTAACTTATCAAAGAAGCACTTCGCCATCTTATGGTTCATTCTGTGTATTGACCCCTTATGAGGGTATGGAGTACATTTACACAGCTGCGACCAGATGGACAAACCGAGGAATGCCGAGTGATTTAAGCCAAGGCCACAAAATGCATTTGGTGAGAAGGGATGTGGGTAAAAGCCACTAGGCTATATATATATATATATATATATATATATATATATATATATATATATATATACTGTATATATATTGCCCTATATTTCTACAAAGAGAAGGCGGACACACCAGCGCAGGTTCATTCAGTGGCATGTATTTTTTTCTTATTATTGTTATCGCTATTGTTCAGAGTAGCAGTGGGGCAGCGTGCTGATTTTAGGCTTCACTAATATATATATATATATATATATATATATATATATATATATATATTAATATATATATATATATATATATATATTATATATATTACCCATCACACTGAAGTCGGGTTTTTGTCTCCTGATGGTGCATAAATGTATTATTGTAACGGGTGATCCAGAGAAATGGGACCCAAAGAAACCCCTGTAACTCTTAAAGTATAAGTCCTTTTATAAAATCATACGCATCATTCGAAAGAGGATAGTTACAAGTTTGTACAGGATTGTATAGGTTTTGACAATACAAGACAAGATAAGATACAAAACAAAATAAAAGTGTTAGTTAAAACTAACCCTTCAAGATGACTGCATGGTCTGTGTTTAACATATAAGTTTCTCAGGGGACCATTCTGAGTTTGTGTATATTAAACGGACGTGTTACGTGCCTTGAAAAGTGGACGTTCAATGTCCCGGTTGAGGTTTAAGTTTTGTTATTTTTTGGCTAAAAATACAATAGTTACCCCTTTTTCTTTGCTTTATTCAATCCGACGTGAATGCAACGAGTCTTTTACTTATATAGAGGTTCTGAATGTAGTGGGACTAGGCTTGCTTTAAACCCTAGATCCATGTCCCAAAGCTGGATCCTGTCTGCTTTGCAGATAGCTGGTGAGGGAAGCTATATTTATGGGACCTCTTTGCGAGAGACCCGTTGCCCACGTCGGGCTAGCATCATGAAAAAGAAAAACTATGGTATTTGTCATTTACCATTACTTATTCGGACTATAGTGGATTTAATTTTCCCAGAAGAGTTCCTTGTTCCATGCACGGTCTGTGTTTAACATATAAGTTTCTCAGGGGACCATTCTGAGTTTGTGTATAAAGGGTGTCAGGAAATGATTGCCCCCCCCTGTACAGAAGAAACTGAAAGGAATAGGAAAAAACAGACAAAACCACGCGAAAGAGCGTTTAATTTTGAATAAAAAACACTTGTTTTAATATCGGGTGTTGCCCCCATTTGCAGCTCTGACGGCCATTAATCGACGGGGGTATGATCCCAGAAGTGTCTCAAAGAGATCGGTATCATGACTCATTTCTTCAAGGACTTCGTTGATCTTTGCAGTCATAATTTCTGTTGAATACCGATTCTGAATCGGTTGTTCCAGCATTAAGGACTCCACCCGATCCTTCATGATGGATCCGACATGTTCACAGACATTAAGATCGGGAGAATTGCCAGGCCATTCATTATTTCTGAAAAAATCAATGTTATTGTCTTTAAGCAGTTGTTGAGTCGCAAGTGCTTTCATACAGGAAGCTTTGTCGTGAAGAAAGGTTGCCTGTTCAACATCCAAAACACACTCGGGGTCTTTCAAAAACGGAATTACATGTTGGGCTAAAATTACATTTCGAAAATAAGGCCCATCCCAACTGGTTCCTCTTGGTTTGATAACCCAGATGAGCTTCCGAATAGAGAACATAATGAAAACACCCACACATGCTGGATTTTTTACTATTTCTCGATACTTCTGGTCGTCTGGGACTTCATCAGGAGTTGTTGCCCAAACCCGATCATTCTGAAAATTTGGTTTTCTGGAGACATAAACGAAGAATTCATCGCTGACAACCAAGTGAAGGAAATTGTCTTCCGTCCATTCCTCAAGATAATCACAAAACCATAGCCGATCTTCAATATTAAGATCACTCTTCCGTGGCTTAGCTATTTCATGCCAAGCACTCAAGCCTTGGCGAACTCGAAATTGATGTACAAGTTGCCGATTGACTATCTTACCACGACGGATAAGTATCTCTTTCGCTACCTCAGAGCAGCTCTTCTTTCGGCGCCGTGATGCAGCAAGCACAATGTCTTTCGATTCTTGAGATAATTTCTCCGGTCTTCCTCCTCGAAATTCTGTTTCACAATCTTCAGGATTCTTATTCCAATTCCTTTTGACAAAGTCTTCTGATCTTTTTAATCTCTCAGCCACCCAGTGTCGAGTTATGAAAGTTGCACCAGCTTCCTTTGCTTCACGAAATGTGACAGCTCGAATGCGATCAAGAACTCGCTTTTTCTCTGAATCGTTCAAAATAGATGATGCCATGGTTTCTGTGGAGAAAAAAATGGTAAGAATTAAAATCACAGGAATAGAATATAATGGTTTTATTCAGATTTTAACGCTCTTTCAAGTGGTCTCGCCGGTTTTTATCTATATCTTCTAGTTTTTGCTCTACAGGGGGGGGGGGCAATCATTTCCTGACACCCGTATATATATTTATTTTTATTTATTTTTTTCAAGTTTTGGTTGGGTTAGGTTAGATTACTATAGTCTTTAGTCAACTGGTACTCCCCCACATTAGGTTAGGTTAAGCTACGTTAGGTCACTATTATTTTCCAGTTTAAGTTAGGTTAGGTTGCTTTGTATTCAATTTTCTATTTTTGGGGCCACCTCCCTCTCCCTAAATGCATCCCCCAATTATCCCCCACCCCTCAGGTACTCTTCCCACCTTCCTCTCTGTAAATGCACACATACTACTGATGTTAATACTCTATTGCTAAGCTCGGTAACGAAAAGAAACATTAGGGATAGAAAAGTGTATAAAATTTTGCCTTGTGGATGATTCAACTACGCTCTCGAAATGATACAGTTACTTATTGTATCACATAAAACTGGATATCTTGTTAGACAAACCACCTATGTGTTACATGTAAAACAATATCGTAGGGCATCAGTTTATAGACGATAGTCAGGGACGTTTGTTATGTAGTGTACATACAGGGTGTCCCAGGAGGAAATGTCAAGAATGCACCATTTCACTCTTTGGGTATTTCTAAGTAGAAAGTATTATATCGATATGGGTCTGATTCCCAACCATTACCGAGATACAGGCCTCTACATTTGGGTAATTAAAACATAATAAAAAGGCGATCTTAGATACTATTTAATGACACTTGTGGTTTACAAAAAGTACAAACATACAATACACTATTGCACTTGTTGCAGAATGGTTTCAAAGTGACCCTCCTTCTTCAATGCACACGGCGAGCCTCCGATCCATCGAGTCTTGCCAAGGAAAACGCGGAAGTTCATTTCTGAGGTTTATGAACGCATCCTGTATACGTGCAACCAACTGCTCCCTAGTTTCGGGCTTACCCAGCTGATAAACGTTACTCTTCAAGAACCCCCAGACAAAAAAAATCTAGCGGAGATAAGTCAGGCGAACGAGGGGGCCATGCCACAGGTCCTCCACGTCCAATCCACCTTCCCGGAAACCATAGAGGCCTGTATCTCGGTAACGGTTGGGAATCAGGCACATGTCGATATAATACTTTCCACTTAGAAATACCCAGAGTCAAGTGGTGCATTCTTGACATTTCCTCCTGGGACACCCTGTATACCAAAACATAGTAGAAAAAGTTTGAGTCTAAATTATGATAACCTCTATTATTCCCAGTTACTTCTATCACCGTAAGCAGTATTGAGATACATATAAAAAGCGTAGTAGCGAAGTAAGACGAAATTATCCATTCGGTACAGGAGTTTAGTAGTGAAACTACCCTTTCGGAGGGTTATACCATGACGCAAAACCCTGTGATTGTATACAGAGGTGTGAGGTACTAACGCGAGAAGGGACTCGATCCGTTTTATCCGTACTACCTACATCTATGCCTATATAAAGAGTGGGGTCAAGTACCTAGGGCGGAAAGCTCTACAATTAGGTATTTATATAGCCGAAGGTGTATTAGCTGGAGTCAAGCCTAAAGAGGCTTCGAAGAGACAACTGCATTGCACGAGAAATATTAATGATGTTAAAAAAAAGTTATAAAATGGAGGCTGCGCGGTAAAGAGGCCTAAAAGAATAAAAGACATATGAAAGGTATCGTAAAAACGTTGTTAAAACGTGGCGTGAAGTGTAAAAGAAAAATATTTTTTAAAAATCAAAGATGAAGTTACGTCAGCAGCTGAGGATAAAAAGAAATGGTTGTTGTGTGCACGAGGTAATTATGATAGAGAAGTCGAAGAAGAAAGAGTGTGTATGAAGAAAGCAAGATAAGTGTGAAGAGACGGGTGCGTCAGAAGAAACAGAGAAAGTTATGAATTTGGAAAGATGATAAATGAGAATTACGTAGAGAATGGAAAATTGTTCTGGAACGAAGTGAGGAAGTGTAGTAATAAAACTAAGAAGGTTTGAGAATAAGGAATGAAAATGGAAGTGTGCTCACAGCAGATGTGGATATACGGAGTAGATGGAGGGAATATTTCGAGGGTTTGATGAGTAAAAGAGATGAGAAGAGTGCAAATTGTATAAGTATGATAAGATTTGGTGGTGAGCGGAGGAAATGTGAATATAACTATGAATGCAGTGAAAGCGGCGGTTAGCAAGCTGAAAAATAGAAAATCGGCAGGTGGGAAATAAGTAAGAGGGTTTGAAAAGGTTAGGGTAGTTGTGGTGCATATGTCAGAGTGCATGGACAAATGGGAGTGTGTCTGATGACTGGAAAAAAGTAATAATTGTTCCATTGTACAAAACGAAAGGTGAAAGGAGTGAGTGTAAGAACTACAGAGGTATAATAAGTCTGTTAAGTGGGTGGGGAAGGTGTATGGTAGGATAACGATAGAACGAGTTCGTGGTATTACAGAATACTTGGTGAACGATGAGTAAGGAGGGTTCCGAGGTGGAAGAGGCTGTGTGGATCGAGTGTTTGTAGTGAGACAAGTGATTGAGAAAGCGTGTGAAAGGGTTTGCAAGGTATACGTCACTATACATGATTCTTATGGCTCTTAAGAAAGCGTATGGTAGAGTAAATAGAGAATCTTTGTGGCAAGTTTTCGGTATATATGGGATTGGTGGTACATGAATGCGGTGAAGAGTTTCTATGATGAAAGTAGCGTATGTGTGTGTGAGATAAAGAACTGAGCGAATAGTTTGATATAAGTGTTAGTGTACGTCAAGGAAGCGTGATGTTTCCGTGGTTGTGCAGTCTGTTTATGGATGGAGTGATGAGAGAGGTGAAAGTGTGACAGCTAGAAACAGGAATGAATCTGGTGTGTGATGGAAATAGGTGGGACCTGTCGAATCTGTTGTATGCAGATTATGTGTTGCTTCTTCAGAGTGAGTGTGATATGCAAGAGGCTGTTAAGAGTTTTGTGGTGGAGTGTGAGAGAAAATTGTTGAAAGTGAATGTGGATAAAAGCAAGTTATTGATTGTCGAGAGCGAGGGAAATTTGAACTCTCATATGATAATGAATGGTGAAAAGCTAGAGATGGTAGAGTCTTTTAAGTATTTGGGATATGTTTTAGTAGAGTGACTCGAAGGAGAAAGGTGGCGGGTGCGCTGAAAGCGTTTGTGAGAAAGCGGAGACTGGGTAGAACTGCTGCGGGGTGTTCACATGAAGGTGTGTTAGTACCGACACTTTTGTATGGGTATGAAACACTGACATGGCAAGGGAAAAGTAAAGGGTAGGAGCAGTTGAGATGGATGTGCAGCCTACACCGGATTGATACACATGTCAGTGGAAGTGAAAACTGAGAAAAGTGTTTTAAGGTGGTGTGGACATGTTGAAAGAATGAAAGATGATAGAGTTGTGAAAAGACTGTATAAGAGTATTTGCGAATGTAAAAGGAGGAGAGGGAGGCTGAGAAGAAGGTGGACAGACATGGTGAATGATTGCATGAGGAAGCGTGGACTTGATTTGGGGTATGCACGAGAAGTGGCTGTATGTAGGTTGGAATGGAGAAGGTTTGTTTCAGGGATATAAGTTCGGGGTTCTGTATGAAGCACCTCAGGTCTGAATGAATGTGTATGCTTTAGTTTCTACCTTTTCTCTTCTTCATTTCCTTCTACATTTTATATCCGAGCTATCTTCTTTCTTACCCGAACTTTGTTAGGAAATGGGATTTTTTTATAATCTATGTATGCATAAATATTTATAGTGGCAACTAATGGAATTTTTGTCTCTATATGAAAAGTATTGGTAATGATTTTTAGCATGAACTACTAATACAACAACAGAAGGAAGGTATCCCTGGGTACTCGCACGCAGAGAAATAACAAAAATGCAACTTCATCCTCTTTTCTTTGCGAATATATATATATATATATATATATATATATATATATATATATATATAATGAACAAAACCACGAAAGAAAGGAAACACAGAGTGGTGCTCAAGCGCTTTCGTCTAATGACATCCTCAGGAACACAAGTAAATAAAGAGTTCAAGACTGTATATATATATATATATATATATATATATATATATATATATATATATATATATATATATATATAGTAAATATAGAAATAAAAATTGTGGGAGAAGCATACAAATTTCTAAGGAAAACTACCAATTTTAGCACTTTGCCCGAATTCAACACAAGATCAAATGGATTGTTTACAACCAATTTATAGATAATGCCTGAATGATATATATATATATATATATATATATATATATATATATATATATATATGATACACACAGACCGTGCATGGAACAAGGAACTCTTCTGGGAAATTAAATCCACTATAGTCCGAATGAAGCAAGTGTAGTTTACGTCCCCCTGTGGTGCCTAGTGTAATTTACGTTCCCTACATTATCCTAGTGTAATACGTTCCCCTACCTTATCCTAGTGTAGTTTGCGTCCCCCAACTTTGTCCGCGTATACCTAATCAAATAAAACGTTAAAACTAACGAAAATATTACGACTTAACCTAACCAATCGTCAATTTATATATATATATATATATATATATATATATATATATATATATATATATATATATATATATATATATATATATATATATATATACAGTATATATATACAATATATA
>JAJOZX010000557.1:1262500-1365303 GCA_023014485.1 Bathynomus jamesi
CATAAGTCTCATTAAGGCCAGTGGCATGTGCTACAGGTATTGAAGGTTTTTCATTGCCGTTGTGCAGTAATACAGCTTTAAGGCTAGCTTTACTAGAGTCAATGAACAGTCTCCATTCTTTTGGATCATAGCGACAGCCAATCCCTTGCATCAGACCACTGATATCGTGGCAGAAACAAACGTTTTCTTCCTGTAAGTAAAATGATGAAAACTGCAAATGGCGATGGCGGAAATGGGAAACTTTGGTGTTTGGTTGGAGAAGATTAAATTCTTGAAGTCTTGAACCAAGCAACTCTGCCTTTTCTTTTGGTAATTCCAAATCGCGCACTAAGTCATTTAACTCCGCTTGACTTAACAAATGTGGGGAAATATTTGCATCTGGAACATATATGCCATCTTTCCCTGTTTCTATATCACTAGCAGAATCTTCAGATGAACTGCTGTCTGTTATCGTTGCTGGTGGAACTGGTGGTGGATTTGTTTCATCATGTGGTACTGGTTTCATTGCTGATTCGCAGTTTGGGTACGTGATCTTTGATTTGTTTTTCTTTGTGAAACCAGCAATCTTTGTCAAACAAAAATAACAATCATTGAAGTGATTTTTCGGCTCACGCCAAACCATGGGGACTGAGAACGGCATAGCTTTTCTTTTACCATTCATCCAAGCTATTAACATTGCATTGCACTGTGCACAGCAAATATGTGGTGCCCAGTCCCTCTGTTGGTCTCCTAACTTAGTCAAAATAACACTTGTAGGCAAGTTTAATCTTTGTTGTTATGTTTCTACGTTGTGGCTTAGGTGTATATTGTCCACAGACAAAGCAGAAGTTGTCTGGGTGATTTACACAAGCACGTCTATTTGATGCCATTTTGAATTACCATACAATATCTGAAAAAACGTAGAAAGTAATTATTACGATGTGCAAAATAAAAAGAAATACACACCGTAGTACAAAACAAATGCTATAAAACACACAAGTCACCACAACCTGTCACTTGCTCATCAGCAGAGAGCTTCAACAACCGTTCTGCTTGACTGTCACGTAGCGACTGACCGTTGGGCCGTTGCCCGTTACTATGCTCTTGACTCAGTGTTGCCAACTCGGGATAAATTTTATTTATCAAAATTGTTCGAATTTGTATATAGTTGGCAAAAAAAATTGCTTTAACCTTGAAAAGCAAGTTTCATATTACTGGCATTAAGCCGATTAAAACTAAAATCTGGACGTGGTAGAAAATTTTACTAAAAGTGATTTGCATTTTACACAAAATCTAGACGTGATAGAAAAAATCTAATTATAGATTTGAAATCAGCATACCGAAATTAGCTAGGAGCACCTATTTGGTCTTCTGTAACAAAATCTTGTTGCCTAGTGTTATTGAACCAATAGTTTGTGAAGCTGCTTTTTTATTCCTAACACGCACACATGTAATTGTTGACATAATATATATATATATATATAAAATAGAGAGAGAGAGTGTTTGTGTGTGTGTGTGTGTGTGTGTGTGTATATATATAATATATATATATAATAGAGAGAGAGAGAGAGTGTTTGTGTGTGTGTGTATATATATATATATATATATATATATATATATATATATATATATATATATATATATATATATATATATATAGAGTTTGTGTGTGTATATATATATATATATAGAGTTGTGTGTGTGTGTGTGTGTGTGTGTGTGTGTATATATATATACACATATAATCATCTTTCAGTATCCCAAAAACTGAAACTGATATGCGATAGAAACGCGTTCTTTGAAGAAGAACTACAAGGGGAGAGTATAACGGACTTCGACTTTACGCCAGATGATATTACACAAGCTATAGGGAAACTAAAAGCACACTCAGCGGCAGGACCGGACAAATGGAATGCCACACTGATCAAAAACTGCAAGAATGCAATCGCTGAGCCACTATATTGGATATGGAGACGATCACTAGACACGGGAGAAATACCGGGCATCCTGAAGAGCGCGAACATAGTCCCAATATATAGAGGAGATCGATCCGAGGCCAAAAAGTATAGTCCAGTGTCGCTTACATCTCATCTCACTAAAATATTTGAAAGAATAGTTAGACAGAAAATCTATGACCTGTTGGAAAGTCAGAAAAAATTAAATGATAACCAACATGGATTTCGGTCAGGCAGATCATGCCTATCACAACTAATGGAACACTACAACATTATTGATGCACTTGAAAGTAATGAAAACTGTGATGTAATATACACAGACTTTGCCAAAGCGTTCGACAAGTGTGACCATGGAATCATAATACATAAACTGAAATATATGGGAATAACAGGAAAAGTAGGGAAATGGATATATAATTTCCTTAGTGAGCGGCAGGAGTCGTTACAGTACAAGGAGTATCTTCATCATAATCAGAGGTCCTCAGCTCAGTACCACAAGGAACAATATTAGCTCCACTACTCTTCATAATCATGCTAACTGACATAGATGAAGACGTTACCAGAGACAGCACAGTAACATCCTTTGCCGATGACACAAAGATCAGTAGAAAAATAAGAAACCCAAATGATATAGGATCTCTACAAACCGACATGAGCAGAATCTACAAGTGGACGGAAGACAACACTCTGAAGTTTAACACTGAGAAGTTTCATCTGTTACAGTACGAAAAAAGAGAGGACCTAAAATACATGGAATAATTGGAATATTATAACCCAAATGGACAGGAAATTCAGAGAAATTCCAAAGCAAAAGATTTAGGGGTTGTAATGACTGATGATGCGAAATTTGAAACACAAAATAAGATAGCGGTAAACAGAGCAAAGAGAATAACTGGGCAGATACTGAGAACATTTAAACGAAGGGATAGGAATATAATGATTCCTCTACTGACTGAAAACACCGATCATACCCAAATTGGAATACTGCTCGGTCCTAACATCCCCATACAAAAAAGACATTAGACAGCTAGAAGGGATTCAGAGAAGCTTCACAGCCAAGATCAATGGGGAAGGTTACGCGAATTAAACCTATATTCACTGGAAAGGGGGAGAGAGAGAGAGAGAGAGAGAGAGAGAGAGAGAGAGAGAGAGAGAGAGAGAGAGAGAGAGAGAGAGAGAGAGAGAGTGTTACAAGGAGTTACAAGGAAAAGAAGTACCTCAAAAGGCCTTGCGGCCCACACCGAGGAGGTACCAATGGCAACGGGTGCCAGGGAAAATTTTTTACACCCTCAAATAGTGTGCAAGATTTGGTCTAACCTTTTCTTAAAATGATCCACAGAGGAACTGTTCACAACTTCTGAAGGTAAACTGTTCCACGTGTCACAGATCTTATATGTAAAGTAATTCCCACACACACTAGTCCTAAACCGTTTCAAATCCAACTTCCAACCATTGTTGCGAGTTGGGTTATCATTTAAACTAAACATGCTTCTAAAATCGACATCGTTGAACCCGTAACTTAAAAACCTCGATCAGTTGACCGCGCAGCCTCCGAGTTTCAAGCGAAAACAAGTTCAGGGCGCGTAACCGTCGATTGTAGCCCATATGCCTAACGGAAGAGATTAACTTTGTGGCCCTCGACTGCACTCGCTCCAGCCTCTCAATATCTTTCCTGAGGGTGGGCGACCAGAACTGCACAGCATACTTCAGGTGCGGCCGAACAAGGGAATTGTACAGAGAGACCATAATCTCCTTGTTCCGAAACTGAAATTGCCTCCTGATATAACCCAATAGTTTCTGGGCTTTCTTTTCCACCTCTACGCACTGTTTGGTAAACTTAAGGTCGCTGCTAATTAGCACACCCAAGTCCTTTTCCAAATCAGTCACCTCGATATTACTCCCCAACATCGAGTAGTCTGACTTGGGGTTGGCGTAGCCAATGTGCATCACTTTGCATTTACCCAAGTTAAACGGCATTTGCCATTTTTCGGACCACTCTCCTATCCTACCTAGGTCCGCACGTAGTTCCTCGATTGCTTCGGGCGTCCCAACATTGGCCCCAAGCTTGGTGTCATCAGCGAATTTGGCGATCAGACTGACGATGCCACCGTCGATATCATTTATGTAAATGATAAACAACAGTGGCCCCAAAACGGAACCCTGAGGAACCCCACTAGTGACCGAGGCCCAACCCGAACTAGCCCCTTTCATTACAACCCTCTGCCGCCTATTCCTTAGCCAGTTTTCGATCCACCTACCTATTTCCCCACCGATACCCAGCGCGTGCACTTTCGCCATTAGCCAGCGGTGAGGTACCTTATCAAAGGCTTTCTGAAAGTCGAGATAAAGTATATCAATCGCCCTACTCTTATCATACTCACTCAACATGACGTGGAAAAACTCGAGCAAGTTGGTGAGACACGACCTATGCCGTCTAAACCCATGTTGGGAGTCCTCAAGCAGCTTGTAGGAATCCAAATGGTCAACGATCCTATCCGCTATTATCCCCTCTAATAACACTGGCCAACAAAATGAAACTTTTTTTTCTCATCACAAACATGATCACACTTTTCTTAATGCATTTTTCGCGCTGATTCCGAATCTGGTTTTATTGTTTTTCTAGCACGTAGAGTTATATAGATACACTGGTTTTGATATTTTTAAGTTTTTGATATTGCTATAAGAAAATTTATGGATGTATAGATCACACTTAGGAATGCTAAACAACAAATACATCATATACTTTATTCAATGTACTTATAAATAAAGAATATATACATTATTTTATTAAAAGCGCTGTGAGTGTGATTTCTTTTTGTAAATTTGGCCTGGATTGTCACGATACAGCATCCAACAATGGTCCGCCATCATGCTTTCATTCCAATATCCTTGGTAGCGCTTCTCCATCATCTGAATATCTTGATGAAGCGCTCTCCTTGCTCGTCACTCACTGCACCAAGGTTTTCAGGAAAGAAATCTAAGTGGGAATGCAGGAAGTGAATTTTTAACGACATTCGACACTCCATTTCTTTGAAGGCATCAAGGAGGTTCTTGACTCCATCCTTATACGCAGGTGACTTGTTGCTTCCAAGAAAGTTTTCACATATCCATTTGAACGCCAGCCAAGCCTTCAATTCCAGCGGACTTAGGACTTTTTCGAATTCAGTGTCATTCAAAACCTCCCTTATTTGTGGCCCAACAAAAATTCCTTCCTTCAATTTTGCTGCAGTAACCTTCGGAAATTTCCTTGAAAGGTATTGGAACCCTTCAGAATTGACTTTACCCATTGCTTTAACAAAATTCTTCATTAAACCAAGTTTATTGAAGAGGTGGCAGATAGATCTTTTGGGGATCCACTAAAGGGACAGACTGGACATTGCTTATCCCTGGGATATATGTATACCTAAGTGGCCAGTCACTTTTGGTGTAATGTTCTATAGTGGCGCGACTGTCCCACAGGCAAAGGAAACAACAAAATTTTGTGAATCCTGACTGCATACCCATAAGCATTCCTATAACTTTTAGATCTCCACAAACATTCCATTGATGACTGTCGTATTTGATTGCCTTCAGTAGTATATTCATATTGTCATATGTCTCTTTTAGATGGACAGAATGGGCAATGGGGATGGATGGCATTATATTACCATTATGCAAAAGAACTGCTTTCAGGGGTCATTCTTACATTGTCGAGGCATGTTGACTGACCTGAGCAAACTATAAATTAAAAAAAAATGTACACCAACTTGACACAACAAGTTCTTGGACTGGACTGATCTTTTGCACAAAGCACTGCGTTGTTGCCTGAATCACAATGCTGCTAGACGTAAAAGCTCACACCTGAAATACATAAGATGTATAATTAAGATAATTGAAATCAATAAGATGAATAAACTAAAAAAAAACAATAAAATAAACACAATCAAATGTTGAAATATTAGCATTTTGCCTATTTAAAATGGTTAAATCTGTGTAGTTATATATATGCCTTCATTTTGAAAACTATACGTGCTAGAAAAAATCTGAATGCAGTTTTGGAATCAGCGTGAAAAATGCTATCCAGCCACCACAAATTTTACTCTGATGAAAAATCTTTGTTGACCAGTGTAATTTACCTACAACTGAAGTGAGACTAATGGGACGATAGTTCCCTGGACATTCGTCATCTCCTTTCTTAAAGATAGGGGTCACGTTGGCTTCCATCCAGTCACCAGGCACCTGGCCCGTCTCCAACGATTTGTTGAAGACTGTAGCCAGGTGGGGAGCCACCTGGTCGCGCACCTCCCGCAACACTCTGGGGAGAAACTGGTCTGGCCCAGGAGACTTAAACGCGCTCAGTTTGTCTATTCTATCGGCAATGACTGTCGCGGTACATCGAACACTATCCATGCCAGCACCTTCGTGCCTCACGCCTGGCTCGGGGATGATGCGGGTGTCCTCCCTGGTGAACACTCCCGCAAAGTACTCATTAAGCACATTAGCGATGTCCGCGTCGAGGTCCGCAGAACGCCGCTTCCGTCCTTTAACGGACCTATCATGCTTCTAATGGGCTTTCTACTATTAACATAACTGAAGAACTCTTTAGGGTTCCCCTTGCGGAGGCTTGCCACCAGTAGTTCTTCGTTACGTTTCGCTAGTCTAACCTTCGCCTTCACTTCCCTACACAGGCGGACATACGCTTCAATGTTCTCATGGGAACGATTGGCCTTCGCCCTCCTATACGCTACTTTCCTATTTCGGATAGCCGAAGCGATGTCACGATTGAACCACTTAGGCTGCGTTGAAGCAGGTGTGACCGGTTTTGAGGGTATGGCAGCAGACTGCAGCACCATAAACTCGTCCCGGAATGCACTCCACACTCGCTCAACATCGCCGCCGACCTCTAACCCCATCTCACCTACGCTATCCCTGAGGCTAACAAAGTCTGCCCGCCGGAGATCGAGCTTACTGCCTCTCGAGTTACTACGCTTCACCCGAAGGACGCACACACGGAACCTAATCAGACCGTGATCACTCCCGCCCAACGATTCGTCAACGGTGAGGCCAGTGACGAGGTTGTCTTCGGTCGTGAATACTAAGTCTAGAACGCTTTCGCCTCGTGTAAGCTCATTGACCCACTGAGTGAGGAAGTTCTCTTCAGCAAAGTCAACTAGCCTCCTCCCTTCAGCATCAGCAGTCCTGTCTTCCCACTTTATGCCGCGACAGTTGAAGTCTCCTAAAACTACACACACCCTATCCCTTAGCAGGCTACTGAGTTCGGTGTACAGGGCTGTATCCTCCTCGAGGAGGAGATGCGGGGAGAGAGAGAGAGAGAGAGAGAGAGAGAGAGAGAGAGAGAGAGAGAGAGAGAGAGAGAGAGGAGAGAGAGAGACCATTATTTACACTTAGAAAATAATGGAGAAATTAGTCCCTAATGTTACTCTGAACCCTGTAACTCCTCAAACAACGGTGGAAAGTAGAAAAGGAAGACTGTGTCGTGTTTCCAAATTGAAGGCTAGACAGGGAACATCTTTAACCCTGAAAGAAAATAGTTTTGTTGTGAGAGGACCAAAACTGTTTAATCAGCTGTCCATAGACCTAAGAAACACGAGTGGTGTTGCAGTGGACATCTTCAAAAGAAGATTAGACGCCCTGCTCAGAAGAATCCCTGATGAGCCGGGCGTACCTGGCTATGTGAGGTGGAGAGGACAAGAAACCAACTCACTACTTCACCAGACCAACTCGAGAGGAGGGGTGACAAGCTTGACCTTCGTGAAATGAGGAATTATCGCACGGAACATTTGAAAGGTTGAAAGGTTTGTGTATATATAGTTTGTGAAGCTGCTTTTTTATTCCTAACACACACACATGTAATTGTTGACATAATATATATATATTATATATATATATATAGGCAGTATTTGAAAAGTCATTTGGAGTATCCAGAGTTGGATCATGATGGATGGACTCATCGTCCTGAAAAATGTTGTGTTGACCAATTGACGATGCTGAAGACGATGCTGAAGACGATGTAAATGATGTCGTTATACGTTTTCATGACGTTGGGATGCTATCATTTACGCAAATATCTTTATAATTGGTGGTGAATGTGGTGATCATTATCGTTTGGTAAGATAACACATTGCAGACACCAGATTTTACAACACTGCGTACATCCGTTTGACCAGAACGACCGCTGAATATATCCGAAGTGACTTTTGAAACACCCTGTACATACGTATATTATCACGATAAGAATGGTAATACGCGGGGAAGATAAAGAAAAAAATTCAGTCTGCTCTCGTTAAGTAAAGTGGAGGGCAAAAGTGTCATTTGACGACCACCGATTTAAGTTTCAGTCCATTTCATGTTCTCGTAAAGTAATTAATTATAAATTAATCATGATTGAAAAAGTAATTATAAATTAATTATGATTGAAAAAGTAATTATAAATTAATTATGATTGAAAAAGTAATTATAAATTAATTATGATTGAACAAGTAATTATAAATTAATTATGATTAAAAAAGTAATTACAAATTAATTATGATTAAAAAAGTAATTACAAATTAATTATGATTAAAAAAGTAATTACAAATTAATTATGATTAAAAAAGTAATTACAAATTAATTATGATTAAAAAAGTAATTACAAATTAATTATAATTAAAAAAGTAATTACAAATTAATTATAATTAAAAAAGTAATTACAAATTAATTATAATTAAAAAAGTAATTACAAATTAATTATAATTAAAAAAGTAATTACAAATTAATTATAATTAAAAAGTAATATACAAATTAATTATAATTAAAAAGTAATTATAAATTAATTATAATTAAAAAGTAATTATAAATTAATTATAATTAAAAAGTAATTATAAATGAATTATAATTAAAAAGTAATTATAAATGAATTATAATTAAAAAGTAATTATAAATGAATTATAATTAAAAAGTAATTATAAATGAATTATAATTAAAAAGTAATTATAAATGAATTATAATTAAAAAGTAATTATAAATGAATTATAATTAAAAAGTAATTATAAATTAATTATAATTAAAAAGTAATTATAAATTAATTATAATTAAAAAGTAATTATAAATTAATTATAATTAAAAAGTAATTATAAATTAATTATAATTTAATAATAAATAAGATGTTTCCTTGTTAACAAACATCAGAAAAGTGTTCCTTGATAATTTTACAGATCTTATTAAAAATTTTGACTGTCAAATTTTTTTGAAAATTTTGTCACTAGTACAGTTTTTATGCTGATTCTAAATATGCAACTTATTTTTTGCGGAAATAAATATTTAACATTTTATTGGCGTTTGTTTGCAGGAATAGTGCCAGCTTCTGCATACGAACTCGCATAAACAGTAATTTTCGTTGTTATTAATGTTCCCCGGTCAATTGAATGCCCGGTTAGGTCAAATGAATGCCCGGTTAGGTCAACTGTACGCCCTTGACGATTGGTTAGGTTGAGTCATAATATTTTCGTTAGTTTTAACGAAAATATCACGACTTAACCTAACCAATCGTCAAGGGCGTACAGTTGACCTAACATGGCATTCAGTTGACCTAACCGGGCATTCAATTGACCGGAGGCAACTCGCGAGTAGATAGATTACAGCACTGCATTATCATATGCTCACACTACAACAATAATATTCACGCTAAACTAGGTGTAAGCAGGCAACAAATAAACATTAATAACAACAAAAATTACTGTTTTTTGCGAGTTCGTATGGAGAAAGGTGACACTATTCCTGCAAACAAACGCCAATAAAATGTTAAATATTTATTTCCGCAAAAAATGAGTTGCATATTTAGAATCAGCATAAAAAACTGTACTAGTGACAAAATTTTCAAAAGACTTTGACACAGTCCAAATTTTTAATAAGATCCAATTTTACTTTATTGAAATCTTGCTCTCGAGAAATTTTAGCTAAAAATAACGGATAAATTGAGCTAAAAATTAAAAATATTTACTATAAAATACACAACTTTTCTATGAAATTTTTATGGTTATAACTTGAAACGTTTGAAAAGGACCAAAATGCTAATAAACGGTTTACTTTAACTTCACCAACTTTTATTCATCGTGTTTTCGACAAATCAGATTAGAAAACCGTCAAGATGGCTGATCCGACGGAGTTTCACACTCACTCACTCACACACACACACACACACACACACAAAGTTCCAAAATCTGAAATTCTAATACATTTATTAAATGAAGAATTTAGAATATATTTTAAAATTGATCTATTTTTAACCTATTTTGAACCTATTTTGGATCTATTTTTGATTTATTTTGGACCACCTCTGAACACCAAAAAAAAAAAAGAAAAAAAATTGTAACGTATGCTCTCAGAAACGAAATCCACAAATCACCTTCGATTTTCATAAAAAATTGAACCTAAATTTTACATACATCAGTTATACCTTTATTAAATGTTCAATACAGAATGGGTATATTTTAAAATTTATATATTATACCCTTGACCACCAATGCTGAAAAAAAAAAGGGGGTGCCAAAATCTGAGTTAAAAAGTACGTCATCATCTTAATTTTTAAAATAACTTGCTCAGTAGCTATGAATTGTATACGCAAAATGTTGCAGAAAATGCACAAGCTTGAATGGGAGATGAAATGTTTAATAGATTTTGGGAGGAAAAGTTTGCAATGACGACAACGGGGAACGTAACAGATAGTTTACCTCGATCTTCAATCAACTCGCAAAAACCTGAAATAAAAAAAAAAAAATCCCACTTTTTTATGCTCACCCTGTAAACAGTAAATCTAACATAGATTCCATACGGACCTTCATATATAGAAATGTATAGACTATATATTAGAGGTGCCATTAATATGCCCACGTATATTCAGTGCCTCTTTAGAGTTCATGTGGGCACTGGTTTGGCATTCATTTAATGAGAAGGTAAATGAAATATAGATGTGACCCCCTCCTTAATACGATTATTGCTTAGTCTCAGATGACTAAGAGTTCACGCCCACCCCGATGTTATATATATATATTCACACTTTCTTTAATTCTTACACCCTATACAAATACTAAAAATTATGTACCCCGCGACGACGTATATGGGTATATGACATCACAGGGCCATGACATCATAGGGTAAAAAAAAAAAAAAAAGATTCACACAGAGATGTTGGATGTGGAAGGTTCTCACCATGAGGGAGGGCATAAACTTGCAAATTCAGGTATCACTTTATGGACTGCCTTTCAGACCTTCATCTGATAATCCAGGCTGCGTTCGGATATTCTACTCGGCATAGGATTAAGAAATATATATCTAATGTACAGTATATTATACGTAGGAATATCTATATAGAATATATTACATATATTAAAATAGATATATTTTATATATATACATATACAGAGTAGTCATACAATCGAACATTCAAATATAATAATAATAATTTTAAAAAGCATACGAAGTAAAAAAGAAATGAATTCGGACACCGATTTTTGGCCGAAGCTGAACAGTACAGTATGTCACCGATTATGGCCGCCCACTGTTGCACTATTGTCAAGCAACGACACGCCCATTTCACGCCCATTTCAAAGAGTTCCTCTTTATAAAGAAAGATTAGAAACGCAAATTAGCTGCCGGTCACTATTCACCGAAGAGAGGAAATTAAAAGGATTTATTATATTGTATGGAGAAACATTGAAATAAATATATAAATAAATAAAATAAATAAATAAATAAATAAATATATATACATACATACACACACACACCTTATATATATATATATATATATATGTGTGTGTGTGTGTGTGTGTGTGTTTTACATTAATAATTTATAGTATCACTCCTTTAATTTCATAGGTTGGGGGAATTTTACGACTTAATAAAATCGTCTGGCATCAGCTTCAATAAAAATAGTAAACGACATGTGTGTGTATATATATATATATATATATATATATATATATATATATATATTATATATATATATATATATATATATATATACAGGTTAAAAGTATGTACAATGAACATGCACTAAAAACATATTATATGCGAAGTATACGTACTATATATATGTGAATAAGATAAATGAAATAAAATACATCGTATAATCCCATAACACAAACATCAGCCATTTTAAATATCCATTACGGGTTATAATCCCTCGAAAAGTAAACGAAAGCTTTGAGTTTTAGTCGAAATTATGAAATCAATACAAAGAAATAAAAAGACTATTAAAACCTAATCTATTAAGGTAATCCCTCCTTTTATATCATCTTTAAAGAGGGAATTTGTATTATCAAACCCAGTATAAACAAAGGATAAAAGCATGGGAATCCTCTAATGATTGAGATCGAAGAGGCAAAATATTACAATTGTTTGTAATGTAATCGAAAAGCTTTGAACTGTCGCTCTTTCCCTTAATGGATGTTGGAGCGCACGCCATGACACGTGTCTATCGGCGATATAAGGCGACTTTGCTTCGCCCCTACGGAGCCAATTCCGCTGCCACCACGCGTAGGTTACGCTGCCACCAAATTTGAAGTTCGATTCGATTAGAGAAGCTATTTAGTCGAATTACAATTCGATTTGCCTCTAATTTCGACTTTATTTACAGTTTTTAATTACTTGCCATTTATATATATATATATAAAGTTTATTTACAAAGAATATATTTTCTGTTTATTAACGTGAAGATTTTGATTTTTTTTAAATTTGTACTTTAACTTTGCAACGATAACGTTTTAAGTTATACTTTTAATAATAATAATAATAATAATAATAATAATAATAATAATAGATATTATTATTATTATCATTATTATTAAAATAGTTGTAACTCTTACAACTAATACTGAGATTAAAGAACTAACAACGCAGTATCTAGAGTCAATATGAAAAAAGTAATATAAAGCTTAAAACAGTAAAAAAAAGCATAAGGCATTAATGTTGATGTATTCATCTCCCTCCCGATCTAAAAATTATTCGGATCATTAAGGACAGAGCAGTCACGTGACGTCATTAAATGTCACGTGACTCTTTAGACCACCAGCAACGCCCCCTGGTAGCGTAAACCGCTGCAGGGAAACTGAGTAAGTCGGGAACAAATTCCGATTTGCTCACTTATTGTATGGAAAGGAAATTAACCGGATAATAAACAACAATGACGTCATGACTTTGCAAAAATAGGGGGGTTTTATTACTATTATTATAAAGATATATGTTGTGTGTTATGAATTTCGGATACAGAGGGTACACAAGAGCTCAACAAGAGGTACGTGACATTATTATAAAAAATAAATTCCAAAATGAAACTACATTTCTTTATTTGTATAAAAATAGAAAATATAGTGCAAAAACAAAAGAGGGAGTTTAACTATCTTCTATCGACGGCTGGGTGGAATACGTAACGTTTCAAATATATGCTTTCAGACAAACCCTAAAAAAACGGCCGCCGTTAAAGGGTTAAATACAGGGTGTACATAAAGTCAGGATCTATTTTTGTGAAGCACTTGGAAATTATATGGAATTCAATCATAAAATGATAAAGTGGTAACATTTATTAAATAATTAAGAGTAGGATTCGACGTGACGCCCATCAGTATTCCTGCACAGCTCAAATCGTTCCGCAGCATTTCTAAACACATTCTGGAGCATTTGCGGGGTTATGTTATCTGCAGCAGTTCGTATACGTGTACGTAAGTTTTCAAGCCTCGTAATCTTCGTCTGATAGACGTGCGATTTGATAAAGCCCCATGCAAAGAAATCTAAAGGGGTTAAATCTGGTGATCTCGCTGGCCAAGGTCTTTTGTTGCTTCCGCGTCCGATCCAGCGATTTGGAAAACGTCCATTTAGATAATCCTGAACAATTTTGGCATAGTGACAAGGAGCACCATCATGTTGATAGACGACGGTACTAACAATCCTATCCCCAATCAGCTGAGGTTCAAGGAATTGCTGCAACATGTCCAGATAAATAAGCCCCGTAACTGTAGCTTCAGCAAAGAAAAAAGGACCATAAACCTTAGATTTTGTTAAACCCATCCAGACATTAACTTTAGGCGAGTCTCTTTCCCAATTTTGGACGAAATCATTCGGTCTTTCATCTGCCCAAATTCGACAGTTATGGCGATTTACTTTTCCACACGTATGGAAAGTGGCTTCATCACTAAAGAGAATGTTGTCCATTAAATTATCACTCCAGATTTGTTCTACGAGATCAGCACACACAGCACTTCGTCGAGGGAAATCTTCCTCATGTAAATCATGTAAAACCTGCAAATGATAGCTTTTCTTCTGCAAATTAACTTTCAGAATTTTGTGCACAGATGACGTCGGGAGGCCGAGTCTGTGTGATACAGCACGAACGGACGTACGTGGCTCCTCAGTAATAATTCCGCGTACTGCATTCACGGTAAGATCTGACATACACGGTCGTCCTGATCTTGCTTCATCATTTACAGATCCCGTTCGTTTAAATTTGTTCACCAATTTTCGTATTGTCTTGTCTATTGGCCCCGGCTTATGAAATCTCCTTCTAAACTTCTCTCGGATGTCATTGTATTTCTTTCCCTCGATTCGCCAAATTACTATTGCCACACGCTCTTCGGTATTCATTCTAAGGGCTTCTGAAAAGAAAAATAGAAAAAAATAATTATTTCACAAAAATAGATCCTGACTTTATGTACACCCTGTATATTGAAAATATTACATTTACTTCTATATTTATAATATTGATTAGATTTCTAATATTAGGTTACGTACAATATCGTGGAACAAATTTATTAACACAAGGAAAAATAAGGTTGGTAAAATATATTTTAAAATATATAGATTAGAGGAATGTGAAATTACTACGCATTACACATTTAGGGGAAAACGGCAGACGTCGAACACCTTCCTGGAATGTGTTTACGTAAATGTTATGAAGGGTCGTTTAACTTCTTTTGAAACATCTAAGGTCATATGACGTAAGAAATCTACAGTTTTACGTAGGATCCGAACCGCGGGTTACAACATAATCTGGACGCGGAGGACGGACGGACTCCCATCCAACTACTCTCCAAACCCAATGTCGGCTTAACTTGGCTGATCGACGGGAAGCGGTGTTACGACACTGACCACGACGAAACCCAAGTGCTTACGAAGTATTTATTAGTCAACAATAATAAACAAATAATGAACAATGCAGAAATGAACTCCACGAAGAAGCAAATACTCGAGGAGAAGAATGATCCCTTAAAATAGATGCAGGTATTCCATACGAGTTCGGTTACCTAATCTGTTGTTCCTAGAGGAGGATATTTTAATTAACATGCAGAGGATACCTGCAGGATAACCTCCATAAAGTTCCCAAGCAGAATATGAAGGAAACGAACGCAAGAAATGGAAATGATAATCATAAATTCATTTCCAGATAGACAATGCGATCATTTTAATCATTCCTAAATAAAATCATAAATTACAAAGACGAAGTGTATATATTATATATATAGAAACGACATAAGTATTAAGGAACGTTTCTGCACACGAGGAGGAGAGATAACGAAATAATGAAAAATGAGGCGAACCGCCTGGGAATCGAACCCAGGGCCTTCCAATTGCCGGTCGGACGCTCTACCATTATGCTACGGACCTCACTCAATCACAAATCGAAATTCTCCCAAATAGGGCAGAAACCAATGCCCTCAGAGAGCACCCTCGCAAATCGTGAATATGCGCAAATAACTGCAATGACCGCGCAGTATATAAATGAATAGAAACGACATAAGTATTAAGGAACGTTTCTGCACACGAGGAGGAGAGATAACGAAATAATGAAAAATGAGGCGAACCGCCTGGGAATCGAACCCAGGGCCTTCCAATTGCCGGTCGGACGCTCTACCATTATGCTACGGACCTCACTCAATCACAAATCGAAATTCTCCCAAATAGGGCAGAAACCAATGCCCTCAGAGAGCACCCTCGCAAATCGTGAATATGCGCAAATAACTGCAATGACCGCGCAGTATATAAATGAATAGAAACGACATAAGTATTAAGGAACGTTTCTGCACACGAGGAGGAGAGATAACGAAATAATGAAAAATGAGGCGAACCGCCTGGGAATCGAACCCAGGGCCTTCCAATTGCCGGTCGGACGCTCTACCATTATGCTACGGACCTCACTCAATCACAAATCGAAATTCTCCCAAATAGGGCAGAAACCAATGCCCTCAGAGAGCACCCTCGCAAATCATTTTTCATTATTTCGTTATCTCTCCTCCTCGTGTGCAGAAACGTTCCTTAATACTTATGTCGTTTCTATTCATTATATACTGCGCGGTCATTGCAGTTATTTGCATATATATATATATATATAATCTCCAAATAAAATACGTACAAGTAATATAAATTAAAGACATAAAAATAGGCTTAATACTTTAACTGCAATTTAAAACTTTTTCAACCGACTTCAGAATAATAAAAATATTAAAAAAATAGATGCCTTGTCTTCCTTCCTATCCCTAAAGACCGTTTAACGAAACTTGGTTACTCTTAATTAAAATTATTTGATAAAACTTAGCCAATTTTCCAAATTTACGATACAACGATAACAAGTTTAGAATTTCGGTGCTAGCAACGAGTCAAAAACGGCTCGGGACTAACTCGACATAAAACGTTCGACCCTACGACGTTCATACGTAAGGACGATTTTCGTTCGAACGATATAAATCCCGAAATTTTTAAAATTAGCGTTAAAAATGTGAAAAATTTGAATGAATAAAAGAAGTGGGAAATATATATATATATAATTGGAAGTTATTGAATGAGTTCTCGCTGGTTACAACTTGACAAATTTAACATAAATTGTAATATTTTTTTTTTTATGAAGTTGTATAAAGTTGTTTGTAAAGTAATATTTATTATTTAAAATTGTGAGTAGAATGGGATCATTTATATAAATTAAATATCAAATACGTTGATTTAAGCACGTTGGGAGGATGTAAATATATTATATATATATATATATATAGTATATGGGGCCTATGAGTACAGCATAAGACCAATCGTTTAGGCTCTTGAATGATGTTGAGATGATGTTATACTGTTCGAGACAACGGTTGGCAAAAACTTTTTTACACAGAATAATAAATAGCTGGAATAGTTTGCCGGTAGAAGTAATTAGTAGCACTTCTATAAACATGTTTAAAAATCGATTAGACAAATATGTTGATAGATTGGGTATAGTTTAAGGTAGTAAAAGTAAGGCTTTGTGGTGATCGATCCCACAGCTCAACACAAGTGTTGTGGGATATAGGGAGGCAGCATCTTGGGTTAGGGGATACTCTCTGTCCTTACACACCCCATTTAAAGAGATTCCTCTGCCGAGCGGTGCCCCCCATAGTACTGTGAGGTATTGAAAAACTCATGATCTGCACTTGCCCCACAAACACCTTGAAATGGGAGACCCAAAATGGGCGCGCACACATTCTACATTACTGTACAGTCTTTACAGCCACACCTACACTTTTCCTCCTAAGTATATATATTGTAATGTATATGTAAATTTTGACTTGGTCCGCAATCGATATGGATCGTGACTTATTTTTCGTTGGCAAGGTACTAGTATTGATGGATACCGTAATGAAATTGACTGGATTCTTTGGATCTGATATATTTGCATGTTGGTTGTAAATGGGTGTAGAGTGTAGCATGTTTGTGGATAGTAGTCTGTTGTGACTTGATCCTCTGGATCCAGAGATTCTATCTTTGGTTTTAAATCGATAATTAATTGGTTTTAAATCGATAATTAATTAGTTTTAAATCGATAATTAATTAGTTTTAAATTGATAATTGATTAGTTGTGCAAAAATTGGTCGTTGCCAATGTACAGGCAGTTTTTGCATAAATTTCTTATGTTCTTGTGGTTCGGAACCCACGTAACATTGTAGGTCCCCTCCGCCACCACGGAGGACATAAACAATTGCGAACGCAGTTAGGTGGACCAACCATGAGTGGATCCTAGGGTCTTTGTTGGTCTGTAACATTATAACATTATAACGTAGTTTTAACGGTTTTAGTTCACGGAGGGAACGCGTTCTTCAAGATCAGTTTCATCATTTGGGAGATGAAAACTTTACTGGAGATACCGAATATTTTTAATCCTTTGATCGGTGCGACTGTACAAGTTTGCGTCGTCGCTGACTCTAGTGCAAAGCATTACGACCGTAAACGTACTTTTTCGATTTTTATGTTCTATTTCCCAGTTCCTCAAAAAAATAAAAAGAAATCGGGAGAGATAAGTGACTATCAAATGAACACCAATCAAAAGTTTAAGTTTGATTTAAGTTTGTGTCCCGTTTTAGCAGTATTTCAGTGTAATTCATGTTTGGGTATAGTTTAGCTCAGAGTATCAACTGAAACGTATAATTCATGCAATTACATTTGGATTCAGCTAAAACGTATAACCAATAATAAATATGCACTGAATTACACATTTCAAATGTTACAACGAAAAAGCACAGTGTATAATCAGTATAATCAGACGTCTAATAATATTATAAGGTTGACTAAAGAGGGGTTATAATTAAAAAATTATCATTAGAGTTAATTTGAACAAAGATGAATTTCCTTTAGTAAAATTGACCTTCATTCATACTTTAAGAGGGTTACGTCGTGCCTACGTCGCAACTCCGCTTTCCGTTACATTAGCGAAGTAAGCGTCGTTGGGTCAATTCAGTAGCTGGATAAATGACCGTCCTCCGCGTTTAGATGCTGTACCCACCCGTTCGGGTCGGATTCTACTTAAAGTTATAGATCCTCTCCGTCACATGACCTTTGCCACTGCGAACATTATCATCATACTGTAAGAGTGAAAGGGGCTCATAAATCCAATGATCAAATTAACATGTGTTTAAAATCAACTTTGAATTGCTAACCATTAAAAAATAACAATAATTCACACGTGTTCCACAACTCACTTTATTTAATTATGTAATGAATTAAAATGATTCCTTATATGTTGTTGTTTTTTTGTATGAAATATCAAAGATACTGAGTGTTGTTGTTGTTGTTTGCTATAATGAAAACAATATTGTGTCTAAAATCTGGAATCCATTATCGTACATGATATACGTACATTCCATCCGGAGAAAGACTCGGGAGTTTATATTAGTAATGATCTCAAATCGTCAAAGCACTTTGCAGAAGTCGAAAAAAAGGGCCTTAAAATACTAGGTTATATAAGGTGTTTTTTTTATTCGCGAACCCTTAATAATAGCTTTCATGGTGTAATGGTTCTCAAATAAAAGAAATTACCCTATATTAAAAGGCAATTCCAATATAGAAATAAGGAGTGTGTAATGGTGTCTCTTTACAATTTACAGGTTAGACCTCAACTCGAGTATTTTGTGCAGTTTTGGTCTCCGTCCCTTAGGAAGGATATTGAAAGGTTGGAAAGACAAGCAAGGGCCACAAAATTGATCCCAACGAAGATTAGGACGCTTAAATCTGTTTACCTTAGAGACCAGGAGGTTGCGCGGTCAGCTTATTCAAGTTTTCAAGATGTTTAATGGAATAGACAAGGTAGACTACAGGAAATTATTCTCATTTAATACAATCCGACAAGAAGTAATGGCTTTAAATTGGAACTGAAGACATTTAGTACCTCTATCTGCGGTAATATCTGGAACCAACTTCTCTCGGAGATTGTTTCGAGCCAAAGTGTAAATATGTTTAAAAAGTAGTCTGGACAAAGTTCTGAATACACTCAGGGTTTAAAACTGTTCCCACATATAACATAATTTAAGAATCGATTAGATAAATAGTTTGAAAATAGTAGTATAACGTAACGCTCCAAGAGTGTGTTTAAATGAGTACTCCTTTACTTAGTGCTCCACTCCACTTTAGATAGACGTCTCTGGTTGCAATGTGCCTCACATAGTATTATGGGCAACCATTGAACATCCAATCTTTTAATCACTGGTCTCATAAACACCTCTAAGTGGGAGACTCTTAAATTCGCCGTAGAAACAACGGTTGATCACACATGAAACACTTTCATTCTCCATGAAGAATAAATATACGGGTGGGATAGATATAGGGACCTCCCACTGATCTTCCTCGCCGGAAAGCGGTTTTCTTTACTTTCGGTGGCGGCACAACACCGTGAAGTATATAAACGACTCAGTATATCGCTTGGCAGACATATACACACGACAGACATTCAATTACGGTAAACACGCTCACACATTCTCCTGCCTCATTAACATGTTTAAAAATAGAGTAGATAAGTATTTTGTAGAAATATGATTTTTGTCTTCTAATTCTTCCTAATGAACAAAAAAAAAAATACTGAAAAAGAATGCATGGCATGGATTGAGCGAGGTAGAGTAGCGTTTCTGCTATCACTATTTTTTTTTCTCTCTCTCTTCCTTCTATTGGATAACTGGGTGCACGTGATGAGTGCAGACATTTTGTGGAAGATCTGGTTTCCGTTTTCAATTCCTCTTTCAACCCCTTCCTGCAGTAGCATTTCATCACTTTGCCGGCAGTGGCCTACGCGAAAAGAAGAAGAACTTTACTTCTATTTCGGCGTGATAACTTTGAATGTACATAAGTGTAAACATGGAGAGTTTGACCTTTTCTTCTTTCTTAATCCTTTTTGAGCTAGCTTGGAGTGGTCCAAGGGGTCTTCGTTGCCCCGATACTTCGGCAATTAGAGCTATGAATAGTTTGTATTAAATCAAAACCATATGTTCGAGGTTTTTGTGACGATACTAAGTAGTTCACACACGGTCAGTACACATATATATTATTATGTTAGTTTCTACAACGGTATTATCTAGTATATGATTTCATGTGAGCATAGCATAATTGTAAAACAAGTTTTTTTATTCTCCTCTTTCCTCTAAAATTTCCTTGGCTACTTTTCCAGGGCCAAGGTACTTTCCTCAACCTTTTTTCGTATCCGCCTCTGGCGGGAAGGGAGCTCGAGCGGAGGGAGGGAAGAGAGTCTTATGCTTTCCTATCCAATATTCTACTGCTGCTAGAATAATTAAAAAATGCACTAGTTTAATAGCAAGAAAAGTGTTTGAAGCTTCCTCTTGTCTTTGTAATTCCTTGTAACTCCTTAATCTGATATAAATGCAATACACCAGATACATTATTCGTAAAAAATATATACCATCAGTTACAAAAGTCGGAATACACAAGGCCGTAAGGTAGGTGTGTCTCAGTGTATCTCGACTTTTTTAACCAATTGTATACGCTCTCCCTTTGCTGAAATCTCCATTTTATGAGATTTCAATGTTCACCACCACTTTTGGCTTTCCTCCCACTTCACTAACATCCCTGGTGAACTAGCTTACAACTTTTCTATCCTAAATAACCTACAGCAGATTGTACAGCACCTTACTCGTATCTCCGATCGCCTTGGAGATAGGCCCAACATTCTGGATTTATTTCTTACCTCTCATCCTTCTTCTTACTCTGTGAAACATTTTTCTCCGTTCGGCTCCTCCGACCACAATCTTATCTGTTTCCTGTTCTATCGCTCCAATCCGGCCTTTGGATCCTCTCAAAAGGAGGCGCCTTTGGTATTTTGGCGCCGCTGATTAGGAGGCCCTTAAGTAGTACTTCTGTTATTTCCCATGGAATAATTACTGCTTCCGTGGACGGGGCCCTTCTGAGTGTGCTGAGTGCATCACGGAGGTGATTTTCTCGGGCCTGGAGGCGTACATTCCATACTCTATTCCTACTATGAATGTAAAAAAAACCTTGGTTTAACTTTACTTGTTCTAATGCTATCCGCAACAGAGAGTAGTCTTTCAGTAGGTACCGTCGTCATCCAACAAGTGACTCTCACTCAGCTTATATTTCTGCCCGGAATCGTGCAAAATCTGTTCTTCGACTCGCCAAGAATTCCCTCATCCGACAAAAATGTGAAAACCTATCCAATTCTAATTCTTCCCGCTCTTTCTGGCACCTAGCTAAGAACCTCTTCAACAACTTTACTTCCTCTTCTTTCCCTCCTCTTTTTCATTCCGACGGCTCAGTTACCGTTTCTTCTCCTGACAAAACTGAACTCTTCGCTCAAACTTTCGCTCCCAACTCAACCCTGGACGAGTCCGGTGCTGTTCCTCTATCTCCTCCTCCTTCAAACTTTATTATGTCTGAAATTAGAATCTCTTCCAAAGATGTTCTTCTTGCCCTATCTGGCCTCTACTCTAGGAAGACGTACGGTCATGATGGTGTCCCTCCTGTTGTTCTCAAGAACTGTGCTTCTGTACTGACACCCTGCCTAGGCAAACTCTTCCGTCTTTCTCTCTCATCTGGTACTTTTCGTTCCTTCTAGAAGTCCGCTTTCATTCAGCCTGTCCCAAAGAAAGGTGACCACTCTCAACCCTCCAACTATCGTCCAACTGCTTTGATTTCTTGCTTTTCTAAAGTTTTTGATTATCTTTAATTGGAAGATTCTTAAACACCTCTCTTCTCACAATCTTCTTTCAGATCGTCAGTATGGGTTCCACAAGAGATGCTCTACTGGCGATCTTCTTGCATCTCTCTCTGAATCTTGGTCATTAAGTCAGCCAAACTCCTTACTGAGCGGACGCATTCCCTGGGCTTTCTGATATTGTTTCTACTTTTGGATATTGCCGATAAATTTACTGCTGGAAAGTTCTGAATTTTATATACTTGCGTTTATATTCACATTGTTTTGTTAAATAACTGAATATTAGTGGTTTTTAGTGATTTAGAAATTTTCATAGAATGCCGGCTTTATTTAATTTAAACTTGTGACGGTTATAAACATTAATTACTTTAACTTGCGCGATGCCGTCGCAGAAAGCGTCGTGTACTAGGTGTGGGGTTAATCGGTGGTATACTGATTTTAAAGATTACAACGGTGGTCCTATGGCGATTACCGAGAGATCGGTTTGTTTCTTTTGTGATTTGAGTGAAGAGAGAGTGGATTTAAAACGTAGTGTACGCGAGATGATGGGAAGACTTGCAACGCTTGATGAGGGCAGGGGTAGGCTTACAGTTGACGAAGGCCGAACCTATACTAACGTTGAATTCGTTAGTAAATTGAAGGGTGAGGTTAGGAACCTAGTTTCTGGTATAGGTAGCTTATCGGGAAGGTTAAATAGAGTTGAGGAAGGCGTTAAGGTAGGGCCAAGATTAGTAGACAGGGAGAGATTTAAAGTAGTTAAGGGTGGAGCTAGGCCATGTACGTTAGGTGATAGGAATCCCCCACCCCCTATCGAGGTTTCGAACCCTTTCGCCCAGTTGGAGAGAGATGTGAACGAGGGGGAAACGATTTTAATTGGGAACTCCTTAGTGCGTCATATGGATAAGGAGTTCGTTGAACGGAATCCAACCAAGAGGAGGAGGGTCTGTCTACCGGGGGCCAGGGTTGACAGAATTAGAGACGAAGTAGATAGGATTGATGTTGCCTCCCGTCACTCGATGTTGGTGACGATGGCGAAAATAAAATTTGACAAAAATTTAAAAAAAAAGGTTAAGATTCGGTAGAACACATCCACCAAACTCCATTATTCACTCATCAAACCATCTCGTCCCGTATGTATGTAGTCATGTTATCATCATTAGCCAATCTGCGGCTGCCACATTGTCACGTGACACCCAGCGCATTTCGAAATTATTAAATTCTGGCGCCATTATTCACTAGTCAAACCATCTTGTCCCGTATGTATGTAGTCATATTATTATCATTAACCAATCAGCAGCTGCTCTATTGTCACGTGACACCCCGGCGCATGTCCGGCGCTGAAATTTGAATTCAACAGTGGCTTCAGAATGGCTGTGTAATGCGTGCTGAAAGTCCGAGTGGGACTTCATTAAACAAGTTTTGAGGGACGATAGCGCTGCTGTTGCTATATTTCGAGCTCACGGCATGCTCAAGACCTCTCTTACGTGTCCTCAGTGTGGTAATGAACTTAATTACCATGAAGCCTCCCATAATTAATGTAAATGCACTGATAATATTTCCAACTACTTACCTTTCTAGGTCCCGAATTTATTATGGAGTACCCATGCCCGGTTAGGTTAATTGAATGCCCGGTTAGGTCAACTGTATGCCCTTGACAATTGGTTAGGTTAAGTTGTGTTATTTTCGTTAGTTTTAACTGTACACTCTTGACGAGTGGTTAGGTTAGGTTAGGTTACTTTTGCCATGAGTATTAGGTTAGGTTAGGTCGCCTCCTTTCCCACCCACCCAAAACCCCCGATTCCCCACGGGATTCCCTATAATTGTCGACATGAAAACATATTTTCCTGGTGTATTTTTGCGTTTTCTTCAAATCTGACCTTCATTTTCTGGTAAAAATAATCATTTTTGGAGGATATGTCAGATAGTCATTTCCTCAAAAATGGGGATTTTCCCGAGGAAATAAAGGTCAGATTTGAACAAAATACACCAGAAAAATATGTTTTCGTGTCAAAAACGAAGGGGGAAGTTAAAATAAATCTTTACCTAATTAGGTCCCTGAAGGCAAAGTCAGATAGGTCTTTAGTTCTAGTTATTACCCCTAGGGCACGGTTTAGGTCTTAGGATTACGTCAAAAACAATATTTTTGAACACTAAGCTAGAAGAGATTTGTGCTCAGGAAAATGTACCCTTCGTAAAGCTGTGGTCAAAATTTAGTGATCCTAGCCTTCTTATAAAAGATGGGGGTGCATTTCACTGAAATAGGGAATGCTAGGCTAGGTAGGTTAATAGATGAGAACTTTCGAAAGCTGTATAGGTCGAAGCCCTCTTTAAACGATGTGGGTCCGGGAAACGCCGGCCCGACGTAAAAATTAGTTTAAAACGCCGATCCGTGGTAAAAAATAATTTAAACGTTTTTTATTGTAACGCGCGTAGTATTAGAAATAAATTGAACGAATTTAACGATATAGTTGCTATAACCGAAACGTGGTTAAATACCGTAACTCGGGACTTGTTGGGGGAACTTGATATAGCAGGTTTTAAACTTTTTACTAATGATAGGTTACATAGGATTGGTGGCGACGTTTTGTTGTACATTCGTAATTCCCTTAGGGTTATCGAGGTTAAGATGATTTTCCGGCAGCAATTAATGCTATAAGCGTTGAAGTTAGGGCGCGTTGTATTAGCTTTAATTTCGTTGTTGTTTATAGACTTCCGGTTCAACCCCTCGATACCGATACTAGATTTTACACACTTCTTGGTGACTTTATTAATATTCGGGATAGTATAATTGTCGGAGACTTTAACTGCCCTAACGTTAATTACGAGACTTTTACTGGTAATGATGAGGGTTTGAGACTGAGTTCATGGAAGATAATATGGTTACAACAGATGGTTACCGAACCAACGCGCGGTGACAATATTTTAGACGTGGTGATGACGAACGACGAAAATATAGTCGAAGGTTTGGAAGTAGGTGAGAGTTTGGGATATAGTGATCACCAAATTATTAGGTTTGGATCTTTTCGGTTTGACGGCCTTTAATATTTTTTAACATTACTTGTGTTTTTTATTGTCCAGTTTTAATCGAGGATTTCAAAAATAACATTCATGTTTTAGAGAAACAAATAGTGAGGCAGGTATATGCAATTTAACAAATTTAAAATATATATTTTTAAACCGTATTGGGATCTTTTTGGTTTGACGGCCGGCGGATAAAACGAGTTATGGCTAGGGGACCGTCAAATTCTAGACTCTACCAATTGGTTAGGTTAACTGAATGCCCAGTTAGGTCAACTGTACGCCCTTGACGATTGGTTAGGTTAAGTCATGATATTTTCGTTAGTTTACTGTCAAAACAAACGAAAATATCATAACTTAACCTAACCAATCGTCATGAGCGTAACAGTTGACCTAAAACTTTTAGGGATTTGGGAATCTTAAAGCGTACGTGATATTCTCTAAACTACAATGTATAACTTCCTCACTATTTGTTTCTCTAAAACATGAATGGGTACTTGTAGGTTATCTCCCCCCCCCCCCAACCAATTTTGACAGAATATTTTCGTTAAAACTAACGAAAATATCACGACTTAACCAATTATCAAGGGCGTACAGTTGATCTATTAGTAAATAGTAAATACTATTCCAGAAATAAACAATGTTATAATTAATAATAGATCAACTGTACGCCCTTGATAATTGGTTAGGTTAAGTCGTGATATTTTCGTTAGTTTTAACGAAAATATTCTGTCAAAATTGTTGGTGGGGAGATAACCTACAAGTACCCATGAATGTTATTTTGAAATGCTCGACTAAAACTGGACAATAAAAAACAAGTAATGTTAAAAAATATGGATCACTTTAAGAATAGCGAACACATTTACCTCATGTTAAGAATGGCGAACCCAAAATTAAACATGTTAAGAATAGCGAACCCAAAATTCAACAAGTTAAGAATAGCGATGGTGATTGCATGATTTGGATCACATGAAGATCAGGGCCCCCAGCCTTCGTTTTAGCCTTATAAGGCTAACTAGCGAAAATATCACGACTTAACCTAACCAATCGTCAACTGCAGTGACGATTGGTTAGGTTAAGTCGTGATATTTTCGTTAGTTAGCCTTATGAGGCTAATTAAGAAGGCTGGGGGCCCTGCTCTTTAGGTGATCCCATGATTTACCCTCGGTACTAACAGTCAGGGTAATATGACAAAAGAGACCAATAGCTTCACAGGTTTTTACAAAATTCTCCATGTTAAGAATAGCAAACCCAAAAGTTTCCATGTCAAGAATAGGGAACCCAAAATTATCCATGTCAAGAATAGCGAACCCAACACCCTATGGGTTCGCTATTCTTAACGTGATCCAAAAATATTACAGGCCGTCAAACCGAAAAGATCCTTAGGTTTAAGCTATTGATAAAAAACAGTAAGGATAGTAACGTAATTGAAGTCCGATTTTCGTAGGCTAATTTTGATAGTTTTGCAGACAGGATGAGTAGTAGTGGACTGGGATAGGTAAAATTGTCGTTTAGCACCCAACCAGTGACCCCCACTTCTGTTTTTGTTTCTAGTGTAGTTTTAGCTCATCTTTCCAAATGTGCAATCGAAATTTGTCGCAAATGAATATTTAAAAAGTTACAGCTATTTAAAGTTTACCCGATATTTTCGTTAAAACTAACGAAAATATCATGACTTAACCTAACCAATCGTCAAAGGCGTACAGTTGACCTAACCTGCCATTCAATTGACGTAACCGGGCATTCATTTGACCTAACCGGGCATTTAGTTGCCCTAACCTGGCATTCAATTAATGGGGGCAACTCACAAATAGATATATCACAGCACTGCATTATCACATGCTCACACTACAACAATAATATTCAAACTAAACTAGGTCTAAGCAGGTAAAATTGTCGTCTAGGACTCAACTAGTCATCCCCACTTCTGTTTGTTGTTTCTAGTGTAGTTTTAGCTCCTCTTTGCAAATGTGTGTGTGCAATCTCACAACCTTCACACATGATTCACAATACACTGGACCTTCACACGACATAATTCACAATACACTGGACCTTCACACGACATGATTCACAATACACTGGAACGAAAAACTACCCACGCAACGCTGACAGACGCAAAATGGTACTGAAAACTTTAAGTAGCTGTAACTTTTTTAATATTCAATTGCGACAAATTTCGATTGCACATTTGGAAAGAGGAACTAAAACTGCACTAGAAAAAAAAGTGGTGGGCCACTAGTTGGGTGTTAAAACACAATTTAAGCCTGGGATAATTTATGGTAATTATTCGATTTTACACCCAGTCTGTTTTTATGATGAGAACAAAGTTTTCGGATAATCTCTAGGAGCGCTCCATTTTTCAATATTAAACATACGCTCATAAAACATATACCATTTGAAAGCTCACATTTTTCTGGGTCTAAAAATGTAGTAATCCAAAAGTATCAATAGCAAATAAAAAGTAACGATTTAATTAATTGTTTGACGCGTGACGTCATTAACTACATTATAAAGGTTGGCTAAGTTATAAATCTTCAGTCTGTGTTGTAAGATGGTATTTTTGGTAATTGTTACGCTAACCTAACCTAACATGAATATGTTATTACATTATCATTTGTATAATTTAGGTCTCGGGGGTACGGGGGCGGAGCCCTCGTAAAGATCACGCATCACAAATTGATCGGTATAGGGTTTTATATTTAGACCTAGTTACTTTTTACTTGCTATTGATACTTTTGGATTACTACATTTTTAGACTCAGGAAAATGTGAGCTTTCAAATGGTATATGTTTTATGAGTGTATGTTTAATATTGAAAAATGGAGCGCTCCTAGAGATTTACCAACTTTTCTGGTCAGTTTTGAGGTGTTTTGCACGAATCTGCTATCTGTTTCCTGTACAAATGCATAGTTTTCGAGATATCGTCATCTTGAAAACTATGCATTTGCACAGGAAACGGATGGCCGTTTCGTACAAAACACCTCAAAATTAACCAGAAAAGTTTGCTCTCATCATTTTCATTTAAACTAACGAAAATATCACGACTTAACCTAACCAATCATCAAGGGTGTATAGTTGACCTAACTGGGCATTCAGTTGGCCTAACCGGGCATTCAGTTGACCAAACAGGTTAATATTGGTTATTTCACCTAAATATCTTCTGATCTTTTCGTATTAGGCACTCACTGTCACATTTCGGGCAAGTTAAGGATGAGAGAATAACGCCGTAATTGATAAAAACATCCAATCCTTTGTCTTCATCTCGGGCACATGACGAATCAAGTTCTCAAAGTCAAAATCACACGAATGGCACATCATAATTCTATCACAAACACCACTAAACTGAATCCAATTTGAAAAAAAAAATAGCCAGAACAAAACCAACCAACTAATTAAGTTGCAGTGTAGCGAAAAAATAGCCTAATCAGGAAAAATATTTTATGAAAAAAGTACATTATAGCCAAAACAGGAAATATATCTTATTAAAAAAAGTACATTTCAACAAATTTGCACAACATAAGATATATATTTTCTTAGTCAGTTTTGAATGGTAATTCAATATATTGTACTGTTTTAACCGCGTGTGAGCGGGTTAAAAGACGAATATTAACCTAATTTATTTATAGGTAATGACGGAAATTTTCATTGGGAGGCGTTTAAAGAAAGTTTTTATATATCAAAGGGGAGTTTATTCCGCGTAGGCCCAAGCGCGCTAGAAATCATGGTAGGCCCAAGTGGTGGACTCGGGAAACAATAGGTGAGTTCATAAACGAGCGTAACAGAGCGTATAGACTTAATAAATGCAATGGCACGGTAGCTAACTTTAATAGATATATTGAGCTTAGACGTCAGGTTAAAAGATCTGTTAGGAAAGCTAAGCGTAATTTTGAGATACTTGTAGCTGCGGATAGTAAACATAATCCGAAAAAAATTTTTGACTACGTCAATAATCGTAAGCCGATAAAAGATAACATAGGCCCTCTAATGGACGCTAATGGCGCTTTGGCTTCCGACGCTCAGGCGATGGCGGGTATTTTTAATAGTTTTGCGACAGTTTTTACCGTAGAAAACTTAAATAATGTATCCCTGACGTGGATGATATCGTTCCATTTAGTAGCGAGATTATTTTGAATGAAATAACTGTTTACGAAGGTGAGATTGCGCATTATATCGATAAGCTAAAAGTTAGCAAGGCTCCAGGCCCTAACGCGCTTTATCCTAGACATTTGAAAGATTTGAAAGACGTTATCGTAGGCCCATTAACAAAAATTTTTAATAAGTCACTGGAAGCGGGGATTATTCCTGAAGACTTCAAATTAGCTAATGTTATACCCATTTTTAAAAATGGCGACCGCACAGTAACTAGCAATTATAGGCCTATTAGCTTAACGTCAATTGTTGGTAAACTTTTGGAATCCGTAGTTTGGGATCGTATCGGCGATCACTTAGAAAGTCGAGATTTGATTAATAGTAGTCGGCATGGGTTTCGACGCCATAAATCTTGTTTAACTAATTTGTTAGAGTTTTATAACGAAATAGTGCCCGAGTACGATAGGCATACTGTAGAGCGGCTGACGTTATTTATTTTGACTAAAAAAGCGTTCGATACAGTTCCGCATAAAAGATTAATTGCGAAGGTTAAAGGGCACGGTATACGCGGGGGTCGGTACCTTTTCATCGCCGCCATCTCATCGCCGCCGACTCATCGCCAGCCAACTCATCGCCGATCCAACTCATCGTCAGTCAACTCATCACCAGAAAAATATAGATGTATACACAATATACACAATGGAAATTATAAATATTTTATATTTTGAATATTTTGATATTATAAGATTTTATATTCTAAATTTTCTATATTATTAATTAATAACTAGGAAAACCAACCAACTTTACTTTATTAACATGTTTTTCTTCTGGAGAAAGCTGGCAACTTTACTTAAGCTTGAAAAAGATGTTAGTATCTTATATTTCTGTTAAGCTTCTACTGTTAAACTTCAGAAACCCTTCAAGATGGAGCATATTTCCAGCCAGCGAGGCAGAGAAAAATTTGCCAACAATGGTAACCTATTTATTTTTGATAAAGTGAGCAAAGTGGATAGTGACTTAATGTTTTGGCGCTGTGAACAACTCGGTAGATGTAAAGCCAGAATTCATACAAAGTTTGGAGTTGTAGTGAAGGAAATAAATGAGCATTCTCATAATCCATCAGCAGTTAATGTAGAGGTGGCACAAGTGACAACCAAAATGAAAAGGCGTGCTGTTGAAACAATGGAAAGTCCATGTGTTGTTGTTAATGAAGTTTTAACAAATGTTTCTCAAACGGTCCAAGGATCGTTACCTACTGCGTCAGCAATGAGGAAAACAATAAGACGAAAACGGAAGGAAATTAGTGCTCCCCCACCTAATCCTCCAGACCTTCAACAGTTAACATTGCCATATGAATATACGATATATAAGACAGGTCCAGACACAGAAGAAGATTTCCTATTGAAGGACAGCGAGGCCGGTGAAGACAGGATCTTATTATTTGGAAGGAAAAGCTGGCTGCAGCATTTAGTTTCATCAGATATTTGGTATGCTGATGGAACATTTAAGGTAGCTCCAAGCTTATTTTCACAGGTTTATATTATTCTTGTGCAAAAACTTGGTGATGTTCTGCCAATAACTTATGCTCTTTTACCTAACAAACAAAGGGTCACATACTTACGAATGTTTGAAATGATTAAAGCTATTGAGCCAACCATAAACCCTAAATCTCTTGTATGTGATTTTGAGTTAGCAGCGTTTACTGCCATAAAAGAAATATGCCCTGCCTGATGAATTGTCAGCGGAACATATCCCACTATTAAACTGGTTCGAGGATAATTATATCGGCCGGTTAAATAGACGCGGAAATGGGAGACGAGCCCCTCTATTTCCTCCCGAAACGTGGAATGTGTATGCTCGAACATTAAGGAATGAAGATAGAACGAACAACCATGCCGAAGCAGCAAATCGCTGTCTACAAATAGAATTGGGAATGGATCATCCAACTATCTGGAAATTCATTGATGCACTAAGAAAAATACAGAAAGGACGAGACAAGTATCTGGAATCGCTTGTAGAAGGTCGTGCTCCACCTTCAAAGCTTAAAAAATATCGCGACGCCGATGACCGGATTTTGAGAATAGTTTCAAGCTTCGAGGAACGGACCCCCACAGAATATTTACGTGAGATTGCATACAATTTCCATTAATCTTAAATGAATATGTAACCCTTTTTTAATCCCAATTTTAAACCTTTTTAATAAATAATTTAATAAATAATATAATGATTAATCATCTTTTCCTTTCCTAATTTTTTTTTTTTTTTACTATTATTTGCGTTGTTTTATGAGCCATACTGGTGATGAGTTGGATCGGCGATGAGTTTGGCTGGCGTTGAGTTGACGGCGATGAGATGGCGGCGATGAATCGTCCCATCCCCATACGCGGTCAGGTAGCCAACTGGTCGGAGGAGTGGCTTCGTGCCAGGAAACGGAGGGTCGTTGTTAATGGTAGGGAATCGGGGTGGTTGGATGTAGGTAGCAGTGTCCCTCAGGGTTCAGTGTTAGGCCCATTGCTATTCGTAATCTATATTAACGACATAGATGTAGGCTTGACAGGTAACGTGTCAAAATTCGCGGACGATACTAAAATAGGTGGTAAAGTTGTTACCGTGGACGATAGAAATAGGCTCCAAGACAATGTAAATAGGATTATGGAGTAGACAGATAAGTGGCAGATGCAATTTAACGTAGACAAATGTAAAGTTTTGCATATAGGGTCTCGTAACAATAATTACACGTACACGATGGAAGATAGACAGTTAGCGAGCGTTGACGAGGAAGTAGATTTAGGCGTACGCGTATCTCAGGAATTAAAAGCTAATAGGATGTTAGGCTTCTAGCGCGTAATTTCAAATTTAAATCGAAGAATATTATATTGGCCCTTTACAAGTCCTTAGTCAGGCCTCACTGGGTACTTGTAGGTTATCTCCCCCCCCCCCCACCAATTTTGACAGAATATTTTCGTTAAAACTAACGAAAATATCACGACTTAACCTAACCAATTATCAAGGGCGTACAGTTGATCTATTAGTAAATAGTAAATACTATTCCAGAAACAAACAATGTTATAATTAATAATAGATCAACTGTACGCCCTTGATAACTGGTTAGGTTAAGTCGTGATATTTTCGTTAGTTTTAACGAAAATATTCTGTCAAAATTGGTCGGGGGGAGATAACCTACAAGTACCCCTCATTGTTCAATTTTGGTGCCCGTATTTGTGTAAAGATATTGATAGGTTGGAAAGGGTTCAGCGACGCGCCACGAAACTAATTCCGTCATTACGCAACAAGTCTTACGAAGATAGGATTAAAGAGTTAGACTTGCATTCACTCGAGACTAAGAGATTAAGGGGGTAGCTTATTGAAGTTTTCAAAATCGTTAATGAAATCGATAACGTAAATTTTGACAAATTGTTCATTTTCGATAATAGCAATACTCGTAATAACGGATTTAAATTACGTGGTAAACGTTTCATTACTAACGTCGCTAAAAACTTTTTTACGTTTAAAGTAATTGATAAATGGGATAATCTTCCCGCGTCCGTCGTGAACTCTACCAGCGTCAATATGTTTAAAAACCGTTTAGATAGGCATTTTAAAAATATTAACGTCGTTTAAAATAATAAAATAATTAGCAACAGGAGCTCTGGGGGTGATAGTCGAGGTTTGAGTCTGTTGACGATTGATGCCAGCTTGTGACATGTCAGTGTGTGATATGTCAGCGTTAGATTTATATTAAAAAAAAAATTAGACTAACACGAACTTAGATGTAGCTCGTAGCGTAAACTAAACCCACTTTTTGTTATACTATCCTCATCCTCTCTTTACTTTCATCTTTCACCCCTTTCCTATTCTCTTCGACTATTTTTCCGACTTGTTGGCAGTGGCCGACGGATGATGATGGTGAGTCTTTTTTTTCCTGAATGAATGTTAACCCACGAATGATAGGTTTTGCTACTTGCTTAAATCCTTATTCTCTTCTTTTAACTCCCTATTCTCTTCTTTTAACCCCGTACTCTCTTTTCTTTCATTCGGGCTAACCTTAGAGTGGATCTTAGGGGTCTTTGTTAGCTTTAGCTTCTGTAGATCCTCCTTTCCGTATTTCGGTGAAACTTTTGCTTTACGCTCGACATCTCGAAAGCTTTTGATAGTCTGGCACAAATCTTTAATTTCGAAACTACCCTCCTTCCGTTTCTATCTTTCTATCTGTGCCTTCATCTCTAATTTCATTTTGGCCGATCTATAGCTGCGATTGTAGATGGCCACTGTTCTTCTCCTAAAGCTGTTAACAGTGGTGTTCCTCAGGGTTCTGTCCTGTCACTTACTCTTTTCCTTTTATTTATTAATAATCTATTAAGTCGCACTTTCTGTCCTATTTACTCAAGTCCTATACCGATGATTCCATTCTTCACTTCTCCACCCGCAACTCAAAGCGTCCCTCTCAACAGTTATCCCGTGATTCGCGTAGGACGGCTATGAAGCACCTGACCTCTGATCTTTCTGCTAGCTCTGATTGGGGAAGAGAAAACCTTGTGGCTTTCAATGCCTCAAAAACTCAGTTCCTTCATCTGTCTACTCGTCACAATCTTCCACACGACTATCACTACCCCCTTATCTTCAACAATACACAACTCAATCCTTCTTCTTCTCTTAATATTCTTGGCGTTTCCTTTTCTCGTGATCTTTCTTGGAAAGGTCACATACTTTTTTTCCAAAACAGCTTCTAAGAAGTTAGGTGTGCTGTACCCGCTATGCAGTTTCTTCACCCCCACTGAGTTTCTGTCTCTGTACAGGGGTCTTGTCCGCCCCTGTATAGAGTATGCGTATCATGTATGGGGTGGTTCAACCCACACAGCTCTACTTGACCGGGTGGAATCAAAGGCTTTTCGTCTCGTCAATTCCCCGCCTCTTACTCACTGTCTTCACTCTCTCTTCGCCGCAAGGTTGCCCCACTCTCTCTTTACTATCGCTATTCAGTAGCGGATTATAATGGGGGAAAAGGGGGCATTTGCCCCCGGCCCCAAGATGCTGACCGACCCCCAAGAAACTATGTAAACGCTATAATCTACCGTTGAAATAATTGGTCGACCATGAGGAAGAAAAAAAAATTCTAGATTCCGCTTCTACAAAACCTAGTTTAGTATCCCATTTATGTGAACAAAGTATACATTTTCTGTAATCACATCTTTGTTTTTGTTTCGTTTTCTGTTGATCGATCCCAGTCAGGCTGATCACATCACTCATGTATGATGTATCAGGTAAATAATTGTGTTTTTCTAGTGACACCGGCCCGAAAATATTCATTGCCCCCGGCCCTAACAATGCTTAATGCGGCCCTGTCGCTATTATAACAGATACTGCTCTTCTGAACTCCCTAAGTGCATACCTCCTCCTTTAAGGAGAACACGCATTACACGACGTTCTACACATTCTCATTCTTTTTATGTCCAACTCTCTAACGCAAGGGTTAATCGATATTTTCAATCTTTCATCTACTCAACCGGTCAACTCTGAAACAATCTTCCTCAATCCATCTTTCCGCCCGTCTATAACCTCCAATCTCTCAAACGCAGAGTGTCTAGGCATCTCAAAAACCCTGGACCTTGACTTTGGCTCTCTTCTTCTTCTATGGGGTTCGGGAGGCACTTTTACGGGCGTTCGCCCTTGGCTTCTCCTTCCTGCATAAAAAAAACCATATGGATTTCCTCTCCTTGTTTGGGCTGTTAATTTTGCATAAAACGGAATTTCAGTTACTGTGAAAATATTAAGAAAAGTTATTTTCTAAATTAAACAAACCGATATAATTTTTTTAACATAACAGATCAAACCTCGTTAAAATAATCGAATAATTGGAACTAATTTTTAAAGTAATTTTACAATCTGTCTTATACTTACAATCATATACTTCGACAAAGATAGAGGAAAATGTATCTTGCGTAAAGGTTAATTAAATATAAAACAACCATGAAACAATGTATTCTTGACACCACGCGACGTTTATATTTCGATTGTCTCCTTTTGATGAGCGGTGTGTGTCACAGGGAAAGAAAACCATCAATATTTATATTAATTCATACTATAATTCACGGAAGAGAGATCCAAAATTTAGTGAAAAAAGTACGTTTCGGAAAAAAGTTCGCCTAGAAAATGAATTTATAAATTTTCACTCTTTATTACTATCACCAAAAAGAATAAAATATCCAAACAAAAAACGTAATATTTACCAATTAGTAATTTATCATAATTTTAGAAATTTTACGTTTCTAGGCGAACATTTTTCCGAAACTGTATATTAATTATAAAACAAACGCAATTACTTAATTTTATACTATTTCAAATTAAGAATGTAATCAAATTACATCCTTCAGTGTTTTCCCCTTATCAGATCCTTTCCTCCGAACACCTTCTTAAATTTCCCCTCAGTCAACACTATAGAGGGTCCCCTCTTTCCTTTAATATTATCATGCTTAAACGTATGTTAAATTAGATAAAAATTAATTGCAATATTCCTTTCCGATCGACGAATATATATATATATATATATATATATATATATATATATATATATATATATATATATATATATATATACTGTATGTTTATTTGAATATTTTGAATACTGGATACCGGATACGTTTCCCATTATTAAGTGATGAGTTATAATGGTTTTGAACGTGTGTCCTGTTACTTATGAACTATTTCATGTTTATTACGACCTATTTACATTCACTGTTCTCATCCTTCCGCCTCGATTGTCAATCAAATTCCAGTCCCATAACGTTGTTAGCCTATCTCTTAAGTTATCTGTTATCCATCGCGTCATCCCTTTGGGGATCCAACCCTCTGGAGGGTAATCTATGACATAATCATCATGAGGTAATCACGGCTTAGTCTACCCAAGGGTGTGAAGCCACTCACCCCTCGATTGCACCCCTTCGGGGAAGCTTCCTTTTTCCCTATATATATATATATATATATATATATATATATATACGAGAAAGCGTTCTTTTCCCCTTATATATATATATATATATATATATATAATGACTCGCACCTTACCCCTCAAACCGCGCGAAAAATAGGTTCTAAGTCGTAATCCGGTAAAAACGGCTTTAAGTGATAGGGAATTAAAGGTTATTTTGAATTAAAAGTTTATTATGTCCAAACTTTCGATTTAGTTCATGTTTCATCATTGGTCTCAGCTGCTTATTAATCCTTATAGTGTCATCCACTGACTCTCACCCCTCGAAATTGAGGGGAATTCTCCTTGGTTTACTTTAATTTTATTTATAAAGCAATTCCTATGGCTAATAATATAAGCTTTTATCTCATTTAAAAGAATCAAAGTTCATGAAAACAATTAAGTCTTTTCGAAATAAAACTTTTTTTCTTTCCAAAATCATTTATTTTGTAATTTATTTATTTTTATTTATTTTATAGATTAATTTATACATGAAATAACGTTTATTCTCCTTTAATCCAATTTTACATAATTCTACCATTTGATTTGAAGGAAATAAAACTAAATATAAGCTCAAGTATACTATTCAAAATAGCTAGTTCGTGCACCACACACACACACACACACACACACACATTAATTTTACTCACTGGTTCATTTCTCCCACACATCCATAACACCAACAGATTATTCACTGATAACAATGTCCATTAATGGAGAAACCAGTCTATGACTAAAATTTGTTCATCCCCAAATGTCGATTCCCCTCTGGGAGTTTTGGCGCGAAAAAGTTTGGCACCAAATTTTTCCCTCCAAATTTTTCCCGCGCCAAAATCGAAGAAAACAGAGCAGCTGGCGCGAGGGGACACAGAAAGGCTCTGCTAAGCTATCTTGATGGTGTTAGACCAATAACAAGCCAACAATTCTTTCATACTTGAATGCCTTTCCAGATTATGTCTCCGTACATTTTTTCCACTTTGTGATTTATGAATAAATAATAGTTAAATATTGCTTTCCCCTCACTTCTTTAGTTGTCAGTCGAGGAAACTGATATAACTGATATATACACACATACACACACACACACATATATATATATATATATATATATAGAGAGAGAGAGAGAGAGAGAGAGAGAGAGAGAGAGAGAGAATTTGGACATTTTTGTTTCAATAAATTCACGGTACGTTTGTATTTTTTCTGTTTAGTAAATAATTCTTAAGATTCGAGGTACGTCTTCGATTTTTACCCTTTTTATTGCTGTTAAAAATATGCAGGAATGAAATAATTATCTGTTTTTCTGTACATGCGTTAGGTTCGACCCACTTTCATTGGAATGAGGAGTGAACAATACAGGGTGGGCCGTAAGTTTCCATACATAGGAAAAATTAAACGTTTGTTTTTATGTTTCAGATACCCTAAGAATATGCGTTTGACGTAAGATCTTGTTTACTGATGAAGCAAATTTTTACGTCAATGGAGAGGTTAATCGGCAAAACATACGTTATTGGAGTAATGCTAACCCTAACTGGCTGAGTCCGACGAAGATGCAAGGTGCCGGTAAAGTGATGGTGTGGGCCGGGATATGGGGTGACAGAATTATTGGACCAATTTTTGTCAGTGGAAATCTTAATGCCGAAAGGTATCTTAACATGTTGCAAGAAGAGATTTTCCCATCCCTGCTAAACGAGAAAGGTAACTTCCCAGTTTACTTCCAGCAAGATGGAGCTCCACCTCATTATGGTCTTCACGTGCGTCGGTATTTGGATCAGCAGTTTCCGGATGCTTGGATTGGTCGGCGTGGTCCTGTGGAGTGGCCTCCCAGATCCCCAGATCTCACCCCCCTTGATTTCTATCTTTGGGGGCACTTGAAGGCCATGGTGTATCAGGAAAAGATACGAGACATAAATCATCTAAAGGAACGTATCACCAACGCCATTACAAGCATAACGTCAACTGTGCTAATGCGTGTTCATCAACAGTGGGGAACACGTATTGAAATGTGTTTTCAAAACAATGGCAACCATGTAGAGCATATTATATAAATAAAAATGGTTGTCCATAAAAAAATGTTTATTTTTCCTATGTATGGAAACTTACGGCCCACCCTGTATATTAAAAACACTCGCACCATATGTCAATATATTATTAAATAAATCAGGCTACGCAAAAAATCAAAATAACTCTTATGTAATGCCTCACTCGTAGTGAGGCATTACAAGTTACTCATAGTAACTCATGTTTTATTAGTCTGAGACATTTAGATATTTAATAACTTATGAAAAGTAATTCATGACTCCCCATCATTCTTTGAAGGGCCTCATACAGAACCAGTTTAAAAAAAAAACAAAGTCTCGACAAAGACGCCGAACTGGCTGAGCAAAATTGTCTCAACTCGAGTCATTTTGGTTTTTTGTGCGTAGATAAATACTATCGATGCCTCAGCCAAACCAACCAGAATTTCAGTGTACATTTAAAAGATTGTGCCTCTATGATTTTTAGTCTCTTGCGAAGGAGATAATCACCTACCCCAGATTACCCATGCGAGTGAGTTCATAATAGCCAAATGAGATAATGCTCTACATCAGATTTGCTCCGGTGCATTTAAAAATACTAATTCTAAAGAAAGGGCATGCAGCTTTCAAGCTTTCTTATAAGTGAACTGCGTAAAGCGAGATCTCCTCCATACGAATATAAAGGCAAATGAACATGTACACAGAAGAGAATATACACACTGTAATGTATATCCTATACAGTGTGTACAGGATACACTGCTATAATGAAGAGTATATTCATTTTACGATATACAGGTTTAATACAAAATGGGCCAAAACCCAGTCTCGATAATTCCGTCGTACTGAAATTTAACGGGTAACTGGTATATGATGTTAATTGTTAGCTGTTGCGGGAGTGCATGACACAAAGGGAAGTGTAAATAAGAGTAGCAATCTCTTCTCCTGACAAAGCTGAACTCTTCGCTCAAACTTCCGCCTCCAATTCAATCATAGACGATTCTGGTGCGGTTCCTCCATCTCCTCCTCCCTCTGACTTTATTATGTCTGAAATTAGAATCTCTTCCAAAAATGTTCTTTCTGCCCTACAGTATTTGGGCTCAACTCTAGGAAGGCGTACGGTCCTGATGGTGTTCCTCCTGTTGTTCTTAAGAACTGTGCTTCTGGGCTGACACCCTGACAAGGCAAACTCTTCCGTCTTTGTCTTTCATCTAGTACATTTTCTTCTTGTTGGAAGTTCGCTTTCATTCAGCGTGTCCCAAAGAAGGGTTACCACTCTCAACCCTCCAACTATCGCCCAATTGCTTTGATTTTTTGCCTGGTTTTGAATCTATCCTTAATAGGAAGATTCTTAAATATCTCTCTTTTCACAATCTTCTTTCAGATCGTCAGTATTAGTTCCACAAGGGACGCTCGACTGGCGATCTTCTTGCATATCCCTCTGACTCTTGGTCATCCTCCCTTCGGGATTTCGTTGAAACCTTTGCTATTGCGCTAGACATATCAAAAACTTGTTGATGGAGTCTGGCACAAATCCTTAATTTCGAAACTGCCCTCTTTCTGTTCCTATCCTTCTATCTGCGCCTTCATCTCTGATTTCCTTTCTGGCTGATCTATAGCTGCGGTTGTAGATGGCCATTGTTCTTCTCCTAAAGGTATTAATAGTGGTGTTCCTCAGGGTTCTGTCCTATCACTCACTCTTTTCCTTCTATTTATCAATGATCTATTAAGTCGCACTTTCTGTCTTATTCACTCCTATGCCGATGATTCCACTTTCCACTCCTCCACCCGCTTCACAAAACTTTCCTCTCAACATTCACTCCATGATTCGCGTAGGGCGGCTAAGGTGCACCTGACTGCTGATCTTTCTGCCATTGGGGAAGAGAAAACCTTGTGGATTTCAATGCCTCAAAAATTCAGTTCCTTCATCTGTCTACTCGTTACACTCTTCCAGTCTTCCTTACCTTCAACATTACACAACTCAATTCTTCCTCTTCTCTTAACATTCGTGGCGTTTCCTTTTCTCGTGATCGTTTCTGGAAAGATCGCATATACTCTCTTTCTAAAACAGCTTCTAAAAGGTTTGGGTTGTTGTACCGGCTCAACAGTTTCTTCACCCAAATTCAGTTGCTGTCTCTGTACAGGGGTCTTGTCCACCCTTGTTTGGAGTACGCTTCTCATGTGTGGGGTGGCTCAACCCACACAGCTCTACTTGACCGGGTGAAATCAAAGGCTTTTCGTCTCATCAATTCCCTGCCTCTTACTGACTGCCTTCAATCCCTCTCTCTTCGCCGCAAGGTTGCCTCACTCTCTCTTTACTATCACTATTATAACGGACACTGCTCTTCTGAACTCTCTAACTGCATGCGTCCTCCTTTAAGGAGAACACGCAGTACACGACTTTCGACACATTAACTTTCCTTTTCTGGCCAACTCTCTAACGCAAGGATTAATCGGTATCTTCAATCTTTCATCTATTCAACGTGTCAACTCTGGATTACTCTTCATCAATTCATCTTTTCCCTCCGTCTATGACTTTCAATCTTTCAAGCGCAGTGTCTAGGCATCTCGAAAACCCTGGACCTTGATTTTGGCTCTCTTCTTTTTCTATGAGAAGGGTGTTTTTTGCGGGAATTCGCCCTTGTTCCCTCCTTCGTACATTAAAAAAAAAAGTTAACCGTTTTAAACTAAAATTTTAGTATTTCCAAATTTAACATAAAACTTACTAATTTACAAACTGAATAATGGCAAGTAACAATTACAGTAATAATTATGTTATGTGAATGTGACCTCGACATTGTATCCAGGTCAAAATATAGATGCAATATACACCAATTTTGCTAAAGCCTTTGATAAATGTGATCATGGAATTATAACACACAAACATGATAGAGGAACTACTGTAAAGTTGGGATGATGGATTTTAATTTTCTGACTTAAAGAACAGAAAGAGGGGTAGTAAATGAAGTTAAATCTGAAATCTCAGAAGTCGTCAGCTCTGTCCCACAAGGTACAATATTAGCTCTCTTGCTATTTATCATAATGACTGCAAACACTGATGCAGATATTGATGACAGTATCGTATCGTGTTTTGCGGATGACAGAAAGGTATGCAAGGAAATATCAAATGGAGGTTGCATCAAAAATTATAAAACGACATTTAAATATTACTCAAGTAGGCGGAAGACAACAATATGAAGTTCAACAAAGAAAAATTCCAGCTTATAAGATATGGCAACAAAAAGGAGCTTCTAAATAAATGATACAACACACTGCAAAACAAACAGATAACACCAAACCCACAAGTCAGTGATCTTGGAGTAATAATGTCATCGGATGCAGAATTCAGAGAGATGTATATGAAGGTAAAGTAAACATTCAGAAACTCATTTCCCCACGACGAGGGGGTGAGTGTGCCCCAAAGATCATCTGAGACAAAGTAGAAACAGAGTAAGTGGCCAACTCAACTCCACCTGATGCCGGCGGCCAGGAGCGAACCAACGCCACACCGTTCGGAGTCCGTCACCGCAACCACTGAGCTACCTGTCGCCCTGCTACATGCATACAATATTAAAATTACCACAGCTAGAAAAGTAATGGGAACTATCCGGACGAGCTTCAGTAGCAGAAAAGCAAACATAATGTTAATATTATGGAAGAGTTTAATCCTGACCATAGCTGAGTAGTGCTCACTACTTACAAGCCCATACAGAAAACTAGACTCTGCAAACACAGGCCGATCTAGCAGGCCACCACGTTGGCTTATATTCACCTCCTTAACTTAGATAACTTAAATCCATTCATCTGCGCGTAGTTATCATACATTCGCTCAAATGTAACTTTTATCTGTAAATTTTATCATTGCCTTTGTTTTGTTTAATTAAAGGAAAACTCAAGAAACTTATTAATCTCCTTTATTAACGACATTTATTTATTTTGGTCGAAAGATCAATGTTGACCCCAAGCTTGAAGTAATCATTAATTACTTTAATTAACTTAATATTAGGTTGTGTGTATATATATATATATATATATATATATATATATATTATTTTTTTTGTATTGGGGCGTTTACCGCCACTTCCCGCTATATGGTAGCGGATATCATGGCGAGGCGGAATACGAGAAAGAGAAACGGAGACGGAGAAAAGGCACTAGAAAAGGGAGAACAGCGGACTACAGGAGAGAAGTCACCTAAAGCTCAGATAGGATGCGAGATTGGGAGAGGAAGAGGAAAAGACGGTCAAGCGAGAAGAGAGGGCTCTCAGCGAGCATAAGGCGTAAACGTTCGGGAGGGGGAAATCAGAAAGGAACGGGAAGGCGCGACGACGTACTGACGACAGGGTGGGGCATTCCACAAGGATGTGAGAGACGGTGAGGGGCGACTGGCAGGAGGCGCAACGAGGAGCCTCCTGCCGGAACATAAGATAGCCGTGCGTGAGGCGCGTATGGCCGATGCGAAGCCGCGCAAGGACGACCTCTTTGTGTCTGGAGCGGTGGAAAGAGGACACCCAATATGACAGACGGGGGCGGATGGACCAGAGTTTATTTCCGGTGGCATCGTCCCAGGACTGTTGCCACATGCGGTCGTAAAAGGAACGAAAGACCTGCACATAGTCTGAGAAGGGGAGCGGGCGGGGAGGGGAGGCAGCGAGGCGGCGGACCGGGCTATGCGGTCCGCCGCCTCATTACCGGAAACACCAACATGGGCAGGAACCCAGCAGAAGGTGACCCGGATCCGGTGAACGGTGTGCAGGACATGGTACTCCTGTTGAATACGGCGTACGAGGGGGTCCGGGGAATCATAGCGCTCGAGCGCCTGAAGGGCGCTCAGCGATTCCGAAAAAATGGTACAGGAGGACCGCGAACAACCCGATACCAGACGGAGGGCTTCCAGAAGGGCAAAGAGCTCCGCGGAAAAGATGGAGGCCTGAACCGGCAGGGGGATACCCCGGGAGGTAGGTGACAATGACGGAGAGAAGACGGCGGCCGCGACACCTGCAGGGGAGCGCGAGCCGTCGGTGTAGACGGGAACGTCGTCCGAATGGACGGGAAGATGGGCCAGAAAAGAAGACCGGAGGACGCAGGAGGAGACTCCTTACGCAGGCCACGGAGCGCCTGGCAACGGCAGATAGGGGTGGTCCGCCAGGGGGGCGACAGATCGAAGGAGAACGGCAGAATAGAGGGTGGGGGGATCCCCAGGGACGAGAAAATCTCGGCCAGAGAGGCAGCGAAATGCCACGTGTCAGGCCGGGGTAGCGCCTGGGAGATCGCGGAGAAGAGTAGGGACATCGGAAGGCGGCAGATGCGAAGGTAACACTTCGCCATGAGAAGGCCCCGGCGAAGGGGCAGGGGGGGGGTGTCCACAGTCCACCTGAAGACTAGCGACAGGGGACGAGCGGAAGGCACCCGACGCCAGGCGAAGGCCACGGTGGAGAAGAGGATCCAGCATACGGAGTGCCGGAGAGGAGGCGGAGCTGTAGACCACACAGCCGTAGTCGACACGGGATTGCACCAGGGAGGTGTACAGGCGCAGCAGAGTACGCCTGTCCGCCCCCAGGTCGTGTGGGACAGATGACCCAAAAGGGAGAGGGTGCGGCGAGATGTTTGCCGCAACCGCCTAAGGTGTGGAACCCAACCGAAAAATCCGTCGAGGGTCATACCCAGGAATCTAACGGATGGGACGAGGGGAAGAGGAGTGCCGGCAAGGGTAAGGGCGAAGGTATGCGACAGACGGAGGCGCCGAGGACGGAAAAGCATACTGGAAGACTTAGAGGGTGAAAAAGCATAGCCAACCGAGGACGCCCAGCGAACCACCGCGTTGATGGCTAGCTGGAGCCGACGTTCAGCCAAAGACGGGAGGCGGCCAGAGCAATAGATAGTCAGGTCATCGGCATAGAGGGAGCTACGAACGGATGTAGGCAGGACCGTAGCGACTGTGTTCATCACGAGTGAGAAACACAAGACGCTAAGGACACTACCCTGAGGGACACCCTCCTCCAACGGAAAGCGGTCAGAGAGGGTAGAACCGATGCGGACGCGGAAAGAACGGGCGGACAAGAAGTTATAAATAAAGGAAGGGAGAAAGCCTACGAAACCCAGGGAGCGTAAGCAGTCGAAGACCGCGCTCCGCCGGGTAGTATCGTAGGCCTTCTGGAGGTCGAAAAAGACGGCGAGTACAAATTGACGCCGGGAGAAAGCCTCCTGCACGTCATAGCTAAGGAGAAGGAGGGGGTCGGTGGTAGACCGGAAGCGCCGGAAACCAGCCTGGGTAGCAGGGTACTGGTCACTCGCCTCTAAGGTAAAGGACAGCCGCGAGGCGACCATCGCCTCCATCACCTTGCAGGCACAGCATGTTAGGGAAATGGGGCGATAGTTCGACGGGAGTGAGGGGTCTTTATCGGGCTTCGGGATGGGGACGACGATGGACTCACGCCACCGGTCCGGAAATGAACCCTCCAACCAAATCCGGTTATAGAGGTCAGGTAGAAAGCTGAGAGCAGAGGGGTGGAGGTGCCGTAACAAGTCATAGGGGATATTATCGGGGCCGGGGGCGGAGGAGCGTCGGGGGCAGAGGGCCTCCCGAAGCTCTGTCATGTGGAAGAGGTGATTATAGGGGTCATCCCTATGAGGTGGAAATTCCGGTGGGTCGCGGCGGGAGTGGGGGGAATCGGAACCGGAGATGGCTGCGAAGTGCGCCGCGAGTGCGTTCGCGACGGCCTCCGGATCGGACACGAACTCGTCGTCCCCGACCCGAAGCACCGGGGGTCGAGGGGGGACACGGGTCCCCTCAAAGCTACGCACCTTGCGCCAAACAGTCGAGGGGGCGGTCGAGGAGGAGATCCCGGACACGTAACTCCGCCAGGAGGTACGCCGGGCTAGTTTCAAGACCCGACGGGCCACTGCCTTCAGGCGCTGAAACGCCATCTTATGCTCCGGCTGGCGGGTCCGGTAGAAGCGACGGCCAGCACGGCACCGCTCCTGAACGGCACGGGAGCACTCTGGGGTCCACCATGGGACGCTGCGCGGCCTGGGGGAGCCTGAGGTACGGGTGATGCAACTGGTGGCAGCTGAGAGGATCTTGCTTTCGAGAAAGGCGAGGGCCTCACTAACGGAGGGAAAGGCAGGAATGGACGGCGAGATCGCCGTGCACTCGTGTATGAGGCCCATTTCGCTCGGGCGAACAGCCAGCGCGGGCGGACAGAGGTGGGGGGGAGGAGACGGGTTGGAGTAAGACACATAGGGAAATGGTCACTGCCGGAAGAATCCGGCAGGACCTCCCAGGTGAACTCCGTCACGATATCGAGGGAAACCAGGGAAAGATCAATACAGGTGAAACTGTCATGGGCCGAGTGGAGGCAGGTTGGGGAGCCATCGTTCAGAAAGGTGAACTCTAGCTCGTCCATAAAGGAGAGAAGGGTCCCGGAGAGAAAGGTGGAGCAAACGTCCCCCCAGGCCGGGTCCCGACTGTTGAAGTCCCCGAGAAGCAGGAAAGGGCGGGGAAGCTGCAGAATTAGGTCACGGAGAGAATCGGGTGGAGGGCGTACGTTAGGGGAGAGGTAAAGAGAGCAGACCGTGAGCTGACGCCACAAAGAAAGGCGCACGGCCACAGCTTGCAAGACAGTACGGAGCGGGAGGGGGCGGAAAGGGACGGAGCGGTGCACGAAGACCGCGGAGCCCCCCCTACCCGCCCCATCGAGAGGCGGGGAGGGGAGCCCGCAGTAGCCGGACACTCGAGGGAGGGAACGGGAGCCCAGTATCGTCTCCTGAAGGCAGAAACACGCCGGACACCTGGAGGCCAGGAGAGAAGAGAGACTCTCGAGGCCTACCAGGAGCCCGCGGATGTTCCACTGCAGGAGCGAAGTATATGGAGGGGTAGGAAAGTCTGCGAAACGGATGGTTATGGGGTGGGTGGGCCGATCGGGCGGCCCGAGATTAACAAGGGGATTGGAAAGCCCCGGGGCCCAACGGGGGACGCCGAACGTGGGCGAAGGCGAGGGTCACCCCGACGGGGGGGCGATGTGGAACCTGACGCCGGCAAATCCTCCTGAAGAGGAGTCACCCGGACGCCCGGGGGAGAGCGATGCAGAGAAGGGGACGTGAGGGGTATCCAGAAGGCCCCTCCCTTCACCGGAGGTGCAGGGAAGGCTGGACTACAAGGGGGAGTGGAAAAGGATACCTCACCCGGATGCATAGGCAGGTCAAGGAGAGAGGTGGGGCAGGTCACGCGCGGGGGCGTGCACATCCCACCCACGCCGACCAGGTGGGCGAGTTCCCCCTCCAGTGGGTCCATCGACCGAACCGGTGAGGGATGTATCTCCGCCCCCACCACGAGGGTCGTCGGGGACCGCAGGGGGGAGCGTCCATAACGGTTGCGCAGCGGGGACGGTGAGGACACCGGGATGGTAGGGCGAAGGGGGCGTTTGTGTCTGGGAGAGGAAGGTGATGCGAGGCCTATGGCCTCGAACCTTTCGGGGTCACTATTGGCGCGGCGCTTGCGGCCCGTTCCCCTCCGTCGTTCGGCCCGCATGGGTGACGGCGGGTCACGGTCCGGAATGGGGGTGGCCGAAAGCGCCGGTGGAGAGGGCGTAGAAGGGGCAGGGGGGGTTGCCGACGAAGCATCGGCGTTCGCGGAGGGAGCACCTGGGGACGCGCTGGTAGTACAGGGAGCCGCGGCGGGAGTCCGCTGGGCGGCAGAGGATAGACAGGGAGTAGCGGACACGGTGGGTGGAGGCGCGTCGGGAACCGCCGGTGAGGACGGGGTCTGGGCCGGCGGCGGCCGGGACGGAGAGCCTCGGCGTACGAGGTACCACGCCGGGCCTCGCGGCCACGCAACCGGTCCCGCGCCTCCCGAGCGCTGAGAAATTCTGATGAACAGAGGGCCCGAACCTCCCTCTCAAAGAGGAAGGACGGGCAAGAGCGGGATGAAGCAGGGTGCGGTCCATGACAGTTGGTGCAGGAAGGCGGAGCAGTACAGGGCAAGGGGTGGGGAGGGCCGCCGCAGCGGACACACAACGGGGCCGGCTGACGGCAGGAACTGCTCACGTGGCCAAACCTATTGCACTGAAAACAGCGCGTAGGATCTGGCACGTATGGCCGAACCGAGAATTCGCATGCTCGTCTCTCACCAAAGCCCCAGAATACCGAAACGGGGGGCACCAGTGAGTCAAAAGTAAGGAGAAGGCGAGGAGAAGGGACGGATGGGGATCGCGATCTGTCGGGAAAACGGTATATTCTCACCACACCCTGGGAGGCGAGGTCAGTCTGGAGGTCCTCCACCGGGATGGGTAGAAGACGAGCAGCGTAGATCGTGCCCTGGCACTGATTGAGGCGGGGGTGGGGAGTCACCGTGATCCCGCAGCCCAGGACATCGGGGATAGCGAGCAGAGAGGAGGTTTCGGCAGAGGAACGCGACCTTATCAAAATGGAGCCATCCCTCTGAGGCCGAAGGTCAAAACGCGCCGTCCCCGTCTTCCCATGGATCGCTCGAAAGAGGCGTTCGTGGTTAGTGGGGAGGGGCTTGGAGGAGGAGGGGCGGAGGACGAGGAACTTGTCCATCGTCCTAAGGCCGAGTGAAGCCGTCTGGCCAAACACCACCGGAACTTCGAGGGGGCGGAAGACGAGAAAGGCGGACGGCGACGTCGGGTCCCACGTCCCCCAGGGGCCGAGGGGGCCGGGGGCGATGAGGCCCGACCGGAGTGGGAGGCGACCGGGGCCGCGGGCTCCCACCTGAGGGCGAAAAAGCAGGTGGGTCCCTATCGGGACGTGGAATATGGGGGGATCCAGGGGTCGGGGGGTCCACTGCAGGTCCATCCGCTACTGGCGGGGGTCGGGCAGCGGCGCCACGAGCCTGGGGAAGAGAGGGAGAGGAGGTGTCGGCAAGAAGAGCAGACGGGGTGGGCGAGGGCTGCCGACTGCCCTTACCAGACCCACGGTCCAAAGAGGTAGTCAGAGGGAGGTCATATGCACAAGCCGGGTCGTCAACGAGGTCCATTAGATTTGTAAATGTTTCCATACAAAATTTTTATTGTTGTTTCGCGCCCGGGGCCGCGGGGAACCGATTACCCGGGGCCCAAGGGGACCAAGCGCACGCCGGCGGGGGTGGGTGCCTCGTCCCATGGGTACCCCCGTTTCAAAAGGGGCCCTTGCAGCATCGAGAGTTCTCCCCCGCCGGCAGCAAAGACCAAGGCCCCCCAGGGTCCCAGGCCGGGCACCCTACCAGCCAACTTAGTCCGGCCCGGCCATGGGAGCGAGACCCCCAGCGACCAGCCCCGGCAGCCCACGGGGCGCGCGAAGTGAAAGAGAAAGCAGAAAAAAACAGAGGGGGCAAGGAAGAGGGAAAGAGGGGAAGACAGGAAAGAGGGGGCTGTAGGATAGCAGGGTATGTTAAAAGTCCACTTCGCAACCGGGCGGGGGACCCGGCAGGGCCCCCAGCCGCGGCTGACCCCCCTCGCCACATGGAGGCAGGAGCCCGCGGGCGATCCACCCCAGAAAGACCGCCCGCGGGGAGGGGGATATATATATATATATTATATATATATATATATATTATATATATACACCCAACAGCTCAAATATCTGATTGAATGATGAAAGTTCTTATCATTTTTGCCTCTAGGGTTTGACTTTTTATATAACGCACGTACGTTCTTTGGTGCCTAAGAACGGTGTGTTAGAACCTACTTTTAGTCAATTCATGCTCGCATTAATGTAAATAATATGAAAGAAAAGATTTTGAGCATAAATTTTAAGACCTTGAAACTTAATATTTACTCACAGCTGACGAGGCACATACTTAAAATGCAGCTTCACAAATGTTGATTCAGTGGTTTCGGATGTAAAACTCTTTCTTTTGTTTTTATGGCTGTGGTTTTTTGCAAATTTACAGAATGACTGATGTTTTTGGAGTTTCTCAAAAGTGTATGAAATTTTGTAAAAACGTGGAATTATTATCCCATTTAAGGTGCTATTAACTATGAAAGGCTATTCACACTATATAAAGCTGCATAAAGATAAAATTATACTAGATAAACGATTATAAAGTATAACAAAAGATAATTATACCCTACCTACTGACACATTCAGAAACCATGCCTAAAGCTAACTATAAACCATTATGAAAAGTAAAAGAAAAGTTTCCATCGCTATCTTCAGCCTCTGGGCAAACTCAGGAGCACTTGAAACAGTGAACTGAGGCCTGTTAGTTAGTAAACTAATGACCTAACCAGTTACAGTTTTAAAAAAATTTGTATAAACTACAGTACACAGTACTGAACACTGTAATAATGGACACAAGATACTGATAAAAGAACCGAGAAAGGGCAAGACTTAGAGCAAATAACAGTAAAAGAAAAAGTATCTAAATTTGTTAGTAAAACGTACCAGGGCCTCGCTACGTATGTACGGGGGCCCGCACGAGGCCTCATATAGGGGGCACCTATCTTTGAGTACACCAATCAAAAACTTAACACAGCATAATCCTTAGCGACATAAAGTAATCAGTAATACCCCTACATTTTTCTAATTTTTTTCTCGTACTTTATTTACATTCTTCTACATTTCTTCGGTGGCTCTTTACTTCCACATTTTTTCCTATTTTTTCTAGACAAAATCGTTAATAATGTCCGAATAACTTAGTTTTCTTTACATAACTTCGATTTAACAGCCTATCCTTGAGAGTCAGTGACAGTTGACGTTTGGTTTAAATGAGTAACAGGAAGTAAACGTCACTTTGTAGCGAAACAGGCTATAAACAAAGTTACAGTAAGTAATCAAAGACTAATTAGACTGTAAAAAACAGCAACAAAAATTAATACAGAAATCAATCAAAACGGTTTCACTACGACTTAAGGGAGGAATTCCCGTGATATATAAATATTTGCTGGCCAATGTGGAGGCCCCCCCCTCGAGGTCCGCGGGCTCCGCAGGCGCCTAACGGAGGCACTGGTAAGAACTACACGAGTATTTACAGTATTCATAGCAAAATGTTCTGTGATAAATCCAAATTAAATTTCTTACAATGATTGTTTTACAATGATTGTCTAGGAACTGCATAAAGTGAGCAAGAAATATAAAGCTGTCCTAATGTCAGTGGCACTTGACAAGGGTGCAAGGGTGTCATAATGACTGGTGTAATTGTAAAAAAATGCTTCTGAGTAAAACTACAGATTTTGAGACGAAGTCTGCTGTTACTATTTCACATAACAGCAGACTTCGTCTCAGAGAGGGTTAAGATTAGGCCAAAATTGATTATATTAACCAGTTTCAGCCTGGTTATGGTTATTTGAATACTCCATGGTGTTTGAGTACTCCAGGGGGGATGTTAGGCAGGAGACAGGGAGTACTGGAACTCCCGTTTCTCCTGTCACTGTCCTTCTCAACTGATCTTTTTCCGTGTCGCATCTACCCTGTGAGCAGTCCAGCACGCTCTCAGACACACACTTCTCCCTCTAATCCTCACTACACATGCATGCATCTTAAACACTACACAATCTTTTCAAAATTTATATTAAAAGAAAAGAAAAATGGCATCATTGAGCCTTGGAGACTTTGTTTTTGGCTCTCTCCTTCTGCGGGGGGAGAGGGGCACTTTTGCGGGTGCTCGCCATTAGCCCCCTCCTTCTTACATAAAAAAAGGATAAGGGTTTTCGAGGTATTACTAGGTTTTATTGAAAAAGTGGTTATATCATTATTAATTCATCGTGGTTGATAATGGATATATGTATATATTATATATATGTACATGTATATGTATAAATGTAGAATAATTTAGTCACCCTTCTGTTATGAAAATTATAGTGATGTTATGAAAATTTTAGTAACATGTACCCAAGTAACAATTTAATGTACTGATGTGATGTAATTCTGCTAGTATTATGTTTCATATAAAACTTATCATTATCATCATTATCATATCATTATCATCATTATCATCATTATAATTATCATTATTATTATCATAATAATTCGCATTTTTCTTTTAAACGTTTTCGAATGAGTTTAAAACTTGGACACTTTTCGTTTGTTAAGATAATACAACAATTTGTTAGTTTTGGCCAGAAAAGCAACTCGTTCATTGATGGGTATCAGTATATAAATGTGTTATACCACATTTATACAATGGAATCCCTAAAGTACTCAGTGTGTACAATCAGCATGTTTTTAATGTTCACTTGAACACGGTACTGTAGAAAATATTTGCTTATAGAGACACTAGCAGAACAACCTTATGTTTTCAGTGTATTATTCCCCTTTACTAACAATCAGTTAATCTCACAGAAGTGGTTGATTGAATACCATTTTAAACTTGTTGCACAAAGGTACCGACTTCAATCAAATTACTAAAAAAAATTTGTTGAAAAAGTGGTTATACTAGGGGCACTCAATATATTTTGCCCCACCCTTTTTTTCTTAGCTAAATAATAGGCCATGGGGCTGAAATGTCTTTTGGGTCGTAAGTTTGAACTTTCTGCGCTTCACATAACCGGATTTTTCCAGTTTGAACCTCCTCTCCTTGTATAAAACTGCTTTTAAACGTCCTTGTATAAAACCGATGGTTAACGCAGTTTCGAAAATGGTGTCTGAGAGTGATGTGCGTCGTAAACAGAGAGCTGTTATCAAGTTCTTAACCGCAGAGAAGGAAACAGTTGGAAATATTCATAAACGTCTACAAAACGTTTACGGAGATGCTGTTGTTGATCGAAGCACTGTTGGACGCTGGTCTAAACGTGTGAGATCATCGGAGAGAGGGAGAGCCAGCCTTGATGATGAGCCACGCAGCGGTCGCCCGGCATCGGCTGTGACATCTCACACTGTGCAACGTGCTAACAGCATCATTCGATCGAATCGGCGCGTCACATACAAGGAAAAGGAAAAGAAGTACCTCAAAAGGCCTTGCGGCCCATACCGAGGAGGTACCAATGGCAACGGGTGCCAGGGAAAATTTTGTCTTTCAACTATCCTAGCAGTAGTAGAAAACTGGATAGAAAAGTAGAAGGCTCTCTCCCCACCCTCCGCTCCCTCCCTGCCAGAGGCAGGTACGGAAAAAGGTTGAAGAAAATACCTTGACCCTGGAAAAGTAGCCAAGGAAATTTTACAGGAAAGTGGAGAATATATAAATAGCTCTATATTTAGCTTGCTCACAGAGACACCGAGCAAGCGAACCCTGCAGAGTTTTCTGAGGTTTTAATCTTAAACTATGAGTGTGTTCAGTACTTTGTCTAGCCTATTTTTAAACAGATTTACACTTTGACTGGAAACAACCTCTGAGGGAAGTTGGTTCCAGATATTAACTATTTTATAGGAAAAGAAATTTCCGCAGACTGAGGTCCTAAATGTATTTACACTCAAATAGTGTGCAAGATTTCGTCTACCCTTTTCTTGAACTGATCCACAGAGGAACTGTTCACAACTTCTGAAGGTAACCTGTTCCATGTGTCACAGATCTTATACGTAAAGTAATTCCCACACACACTAGTCCTAAACCGTTTCAAATCCAACTTCCAACCATTGTTGCGGGTTTGGTTATCATTTAAACTAAACATACTTCTAAAATCGACATCGTTGAACCCTCATAAGAGCTTGAAAACCTCGATCAGTTGACCACGTGGCCTCCAAGTTTCCAGCCAAAACAAGTTCAGGGCACGTAACCGTTGTGGAGGGTGAACCCTTTCCCCTTTTAGTTCTCAGCCCTTTCCCCCTGGCCTTGATTATTATTATTTATATATTAAATTGCTTTGATTTTTTAATGAAATACTTGTTATAGATGGGATTTTAATGGTTCTCTTTCTTTCCAGCAAAAAAAAAAAAAAAGAATAAGTATATTAAATGTTAATATGTAAATGTTAATAACAAACAAATGAAAGAATTGAATAACCAACAAGTCTTAAATACATATAAATAGTAAAGAATTAATAATTATTAAATAAGTAAACAAACATTTTAAACAATAAATAGTAAGAAGATAATAAATAAAGAATAAGTAGTATGTTATATGTTAATGTTTTAATGAATGAAAAGAATAAACAATAAGTTATATATAAAGAAATGGTAAACTTGTAAACAAGGAATGAGGAATAAAACAGTTTTATTAAATTAGTATGGGAAAAAGAGTGATAGTTGGACGGTCGCTTGTTAAACCCTGTTAGTAAACGGATAATAGAGTACTTGTTTAATGTTAACATTTTAGCAAATGAAAAAAAAAGAACAACAAACAAATTTAGTAAAAGACGCTTCTGGGGTTTGAAAGTGTCGGCGTGTGTGTCAAAACTAGAGTTTTGAGAAGTGGGGGAACCAATTGGCATGTGTGTGGAAATGTAAATAATAAAATAAAATAATAGTTTAAGTGTGTAAATTGACAAGAGAAAATAAAGAACATAACAGAGGAAACTAAATTCAGGCTGGATTTGTCTGAGAGGCTGAAGACCGTTATTGGACCAAGGGAACGAAGCTATTCTGGCAAGACCTGTGAAACAAATGAGAAACTGTTGGTGGCACGAGCCAGCAGTCGTGGAATCGGAGGTCTGGGCGGCGAGCCTGGATCCAACAACCCTTCAAGGTAAGCAGCCTGGTTTCGTGGAGGTCTTAAACAAAAGAAAAATTCTTATTCGTGGTGCAGCCATTAGGTTAATCCGAATCCCACCACACCGTCGATTGTAGCCCATATGCCCATATGCCTAACAAGGAGCTATCACTGGAGCTAGGAATTAGTGAAGGAAGTGTGAATACGATAATTCAGCAACTGGGATGCTCAAAAGTGTGTTCATGGTTTGTTCCTCGCGAACTGACTGACGATCACAAAGTCCAAAGAAAAGAAATTGCTTCTGAGTCGTTGGTTCGATACGAGACAGAAGAGGATGACTTTCTTTCACGAATTGTGACTGGGGATGAGACTTGGGTACACCACTTTGAACCTGAAACAAAACGCCAATCCATGGAGTGGCATCACGCAGATTCCCCACGCAAGAAAAAGTTCAAAAATGGCTCCCTCTGCAGGAAAGGTTATGGCCACCATCTTCTGGGACATGAAAGGGGTGATTCTGGTGGACATTATGAAGAAAGGACAAACAGCCAACTCACAGACATATATTGCTACCCAGTGGCGGTCCTGGCATTTTTGGCGCCCTAGGCGAGATCATGAAAAAGTGCCCTTCCTCTGTCAACAGCACACTACCTCCCCCCCCCGGTGGATAACCTCTGCCGCAATAAAATACACTGAACACAGTGTCTTTAAAACACAAAGCACCTCCTTCATTTATTGTTCTTAGCTTCAAGTAAGAACAAGTTGTCTCGAAGCAAAAACTACAAAGAAATCTTGTATGAATAATAATTGAACACTCAATAAAGATTCCCAAATACGAGGGTAATTCAATAAGTATCCGCACTTTTTATTTTCACAAATTTATTTTCACATCTGATAGATTATAAACACATCACTTCTCAACATAGTCTCCCTGTTTCTCAATATACTTAGTCCAGCGATCTACAAGCTTCCTAATGACATCACAAAATAATGTTTTTGGCTGTGTGCGTAGCCAGTCATTCACCGCCTCCTTCAGGTCATCATCGCCTTGGAATCGCTGACCTCTCAAAGCGTCTTAGTGGTCCAAACAGGTACAAATCCGAAGGTGCCAGGTCTGGACTGTAGGCTGGATGGTCGAAAACTTCAAATTTAAGTTCTTGAAGGCATTTTCTAGTCTGTGCAGCGGTATGAAGGCGCGCATTGTCGTGTAACAGAATAACACCTTCCGACAATCTCCCTCTCCATTTTGTGCGAATTGCTTGCTTTCACTCATTCCGAAGCATGTCAGAATACGATGCACTTTTTACTGTAGTTCCACGCTCTAAATAGTATTCAAGGATAGGGCCTCGTGTATCCCAAAACAGTATTAGCATAACATAGTCTCCCTGTTTCTCAATATACTTAGTCCAGCGATCTACAAGCTTCCTAATGCCACCACAAAAGAATGTTTTTGGTTGTGTGCGTAGCCAGTCATGCACCGCCTCCTTCAGGTTATCATCGCCTTGGAATCGCTGACCTCTCAAAGCGTCTTAGTGGTCCAAACAGGTACAAATCCGAAGGTGCCAGGTCTGGACTGTAGGCTGGATGGTCGAAAAACTTCAAATTTAAGTTCTTGAAGGCATTTTCTAGTCTGTGCAGCGGTTATGAGGCGCGCATTGTCGTGTAACAGAAACACCTTCCGACAATCTCCCTCTCCATTTTGTGCGAATTGCTTGCTTTCACTCATTCCGAAGCATGTCAGAATACGATGCACTTTTTACTGTAGTTCCACGCTCTAAATAGTATTCAAGGATAGGGCCTCGTGTATCCCAAAACAGTATTAGCATAACATAACTCGGAATGAGTTAAAGCAAGCAATTCGCACAAAACGGAGAGGGAGATTGTCGGAAGGTGTTATTCCTTTACACGACAATGCGCGCCCTCATACCGCTGCATAGACTAGAAAATGCCTTCAAGAACTTAAATTTGAAGTTCTCGACCATCCAGCCTACAGTCCAGAGCTGGCACCTTCGGATTTTTACCTGTTTGGATCACTAAAAGACGCTTTGAGAGGTCAGCGATTCCAAGGCGATGATAACCTGAAGGAGGCGGTGCATGACTGGCTACGCACACAACCAAAAACATTCTTTTGTGGTGGCATTAGGAAGCTTGTAGATCGCTGGACTAAGTGTATTAAGAAACAGGGAGACTATGTTGAGAAATGATGTGTTTATAATCTATCAAATGTGAAAATATAATTGTGAAAATAAAAAGCGCGGATACTTATTGAATTACCCTCGTATATTACAAACAAAATAAATATTCCAATGTATATTGCACACAAAATAGATAAATAAAAAAACACTATAAATCACACAATTAGCTAATAAAGAAAAGATTGCCAGCTAGCAAATAACTGAATTTAAAATTTGGTTTGGAAGTTTTAGGTCTAGTTGTTTTCCTATTAAAATCTGATCCTCCTGGTCTTCCTTGATGCAAATTCATCAATGATGTCATCATAGGAAATCTGCTCAGAAACCGCATGGTCAATGCTGATGACACAAGACCACTGAGGCGGTCTTGCATCATGGTGGATCTCAGATAAGTCTTGATGAGCTTGAGCTGGAAAAGCTCCTCTCCGCTCCAGCCATGTCATTGGAAGCAGGGCTGTGGAGTCGGCACATAAAAAAAAACGACTCCGACTCCCGACTCCGAAGGTATATAATTCTAAATCTGCTATGATGATAATTACACAAGAGGCATTTCATCACCACAACGTGAAGCATCATCATCTGTGGTCCATTGTTAAGTAACTTGTCTGTAGTAAAGAATCTGTAAGTGGTGCTTGTCGTTCAGTAGATTTCTGATCTTTTGTTAACTTTGAAGTAGGGAGGTTTTTAATTACTACTTTCTCAATGACAACTTCTAAAATTTTGGGATGGAAACACTGCAAATGTCTTTTCAAAATTTGATGCTCTGGTTGGTGGCATTTTATCAGAGCAGTAAAACCACTGATTTTTGCTTCACATAATTTTTCATCATCATCATCTTCTATCATACACTGACACACGAAATGTTTCCCATCTGTGGTTATTGTAAAATATTAAAAAACTGCAGACTTTGTTGGAAGTGTCTTTGCCACTGTGAAAGGGGTTTTAGACTTGAAAGTTAAAAACTTATGAAATTTAGAAAGAACTCGAAATTAAATAAGCATTAAAAATAAAAAATATTATCTGAAAAGAAAAAATGAATTAATGGCATTAGTGTCTGAAATGGAAAACATTGTGTTTATTATTTAAGTGGTTTAACCACCATAGCTGCCAGTGATATCACACACAAAAACATATTTTATTAAAATTTATATTGAGGTCGGAGTCGGAGTCGGTACATTTTTACCGACTCCGACTCCAGCACCACCAAAATTGCTTCCGACTCCATGACTCCGACTCCGACTCCACAGCCCTGATTGGAAGGGTGACAGCAACCCTGAGGGCGACCCAGAGGTTGGGATAGATCTCTGTGAGCTGCTTTTCATGGATAAACGTCAGCAGCTGAAGTGCTGTCATGCTCGTAAATGGCAGTTCAGGCAAATTCTTTAATTTCTGTGCCAACTCCCTACCATCTAGATCAGAATGTCCTCGACAGCTTAAAGTGTTGCTGAGGGTTTCTGATTGCTCTGTCATCTCCTCATTTGACAAGTTTTGGAAGTTTATGATTAGTATAACTTCACCTACATTTGTGTCCTTGGTTTTAAGTATTAACTATTATATCATTTGAAATATAAACACATCCTTTATAACTCTGTTATGCTTTTTCCCCAATTCATTTATTTACATTATGCTTATGATGGGTTAAACATGATTCATATGATGATTGTGTCATTTTGTACAAGCTAATCAACTTCGCCCTCCTTGTTATCAGACAAGAGGACATATAGTAATTTAATATCGGTAATATGATACTAATATCTATGCTACCGTCTTGTACATACCTAAAGAAAGTGGCATGGTAGAGAGGGTGGTTGATGTGCCTTCATCTGAGGAAACTGGCGCAGCAGAAGTAGAGGTGGAAGTAGATGGCCCTTCATCCACAGACATCCCAGTTTTAGCAGAGGAGGGTCCTCCAAGATATTTCAGAAGTGCATCTGAAATGACATAAATAAATGTTATCATGTGAAGCAAACTTGATGACACAGTTGCTTCTGTCATTGTAAATAACTTATTACTGCCACATGCCATTTATTTTATTTGGGGGTTTATATTTGTTTATTGTGTATTTTCCAGATTATTGTAACATTTTTGTCAAAGAAAAGTATAATTCAATGAAAAATTAAATCATTCGAATATTTATATAACCTTGGGAATTCTGGGGAAATTTTGTTGGATGTTTTTGGGATAATTAAAAATGTAGAGTGGTCACACTGATAAGTACATGTTAATAACAGCATAAATCTAGTTAAGCCCAATACTAAAACTAAACGCCTATAAATCTTACACCTAGCCATAAAGGGTAGGTTATGGTGAGGGTGAGGGTGAGGGTTTTAAACTAAAAACCCAAAATCTGACAACACAAACATGAAACAGACAAATTTTAGAAGTCATTTCAGCAAAAAAATAAAAAATTGATGATTTTTGCCTAAAATAGCGGATTGCCCACTTAAAGTAGCAAATTTATCTTGATTTTACAGTTTAAAAAAGTAACGTTAGATATAAAAATGAAACTTAAAAAATAAAATGTTCATGACATACCTCTACTTTTCGATCGCATCTCCTCTTCCTCTTTTCTTCTCTTTCTTCCCTGTGCACCTGACGGCTTTGTCCTCTTCAACATGATGCTCGGCCAGACACGACTTACTGTAAACTAGGACACATACGAAATTGTGGAGTGGAGAAAAATCCGTCGCTAGCTACACTCTAATTTACTCTGCTTGATTTTAATAATTATAAACAGTTTTAACTTATACCTATTTCATTGCTTGTTTATTTTAATGAAATAACTTTTAATTTAGTTTTATAAATTGATTTTTACAAACAAAATCGATACCTATCACCAAGGATAAATACCTATCTCCAACCGGGGTTGGTGGGACCGTGAGTTGGTAAATTTCTCGAGCCCTGGACTGGAGCCTGTTTGAGAAAAAACAAAAAAAGGGCGTGCTATGTCGCCCCCGCCACCAATTGGCACCCTAGGTGGCCGCCTATATCGCCTATGCTCAGGACCGCCACTGTTGCTACCCAACAGAGACTCCAGAGACGTATAAAGCGAGTTCGACCGGAGAGAAACCTGGAAGACGGCCTTCTTTTTTGCACGATAACGCAAGACCACACAACAGTTTGCAAACAAGAGAGGCCATCACAAAAATGCGCTTGACTGTGTTACCCCATCCTCCATACAGCCCGGATCTGGCACCTTCAGACTTCCATTTGTTTGGGCCAGCGAAGGATGCTATTCGTGGAAGAAAGTTTCAGAGTGAGATGAGGTTGTTGAGGAGGTTAAGAGGTGGCTCCAGCGGAACCCAGCGGACTTTTACCAGCAAAGAATAAAGGCCCTTGTTTGGAGGTGGAAGAAAGCCGTAGAAAAGGATGGAGACTATGTGGAAAAATAAAAACTTATAAAAAAGGTATGTAACTACTTGTGTACAAAATTTCTGGAACTTACGAGGAAACTTGGAAAGAAAAAAGAAAGTTGGGGCAAAATATATTGAGTGGCTCTCGTAGTATGGTTTTTTTGACTAGTTAAAAAAGTTACTAATGGCTAAAGATGGTTGACTTAGCATAAAGTGGTTCTTTGAACTATCGTTCACTCTAAAGATTGATTGAAAGCGACATCATTAAAAATCACTTTAAACTGAACAAATTAACTAGTTTTCATTTTCAGGGTTGTTAAGTTTGGAGTAGATGGATGACCTTCAACTTTAGTGCACTAACGTTGATCTACATTCTGATATGGATTTTGTCTGGAATACTTTCCTTCAATCCATAATTGAAACATATCATTCCAAAACTGACGAATGGGAATTTTTATTATGGAATGATTTGACCAAATAGCCTTCGATTATCATTTAATTATTAAGATAAAAGTATAAATTTTCTTGTCAATAAACCCACCAATTCGACCGTGATAATAACAAAACCAGAACTGTAATCACATTTGATCGTAAAATTGTTTTTTCTACCAAAAGTCCTTAACTGGTACATAACCTTTAATTCTTACTGAGAGTTTGTGATGTTGGACTCGCCAATTTGACTTGAAATAGCAAATTCGTTAATTTTGTCATCAAAGCTTCATGAACATTAATGATATGCTGCCACTTATTTCTCACTTAGGAATAAAATTTCTGTTATTGATACGTGAATTGCATATGTGTTTCGAATTAATTGTATCCGCAGTCATATCAGTTATTACTAATGAAATAATGAAATGCGATCATTCTAAAATGAAAAGCTTAATTCATTTGGAATGATTTGTAAATACTTAGCGTATATTGTCTTAAGTGGAAAAAATTCACCGTCAAAGTTCTGTTGGACGGTCCAAATACTCAGGAAAAACAATGTCAGAATATTGTAATCTCGTAAATGCAATATGTACATTGACTGAACGTAGCTAATGCGCGAAAATCTGTCTATCGTATGCGCTTCACAAAGATCTCGATTTATTTTCATACAAAATTGTAATGATGAGGTTGTTAAACCTCCTTGGCAACATCTAAGGTAATATAACGGAGGGGACATACAGCTTTGAGTGGGTTCCGAACCACGGGTCGTTACATAGTCTGGACGCAGCGAATGGTCTCCCATCCAACTACTATCCGACCGAATGTCGCTTAAACTTCGCTGATCAACAGGAAGCGGTGTTACGACATTGGCTACGACGTCAGCCCTATTCTCATACAAACTGCAGAGGATGAAGATGACTCAAAACGCAGATAAAGTCCCACGGAATTATGAACAATACTGAATAATATTTTGGTTCAATGTATAGCAAAAGACTCGATGAAAGTTGGAGACGTTTAAAGCATATAGTATTCCAAACATAGAAAAATACACACTGTAAATATTTAAAGGAAACTTTCCTAATGTTTGGGTGACATCGCATCTGCTACCAAGCTGTACAATGTATTTATTACTTTAATTAATAATAATCACATATGGAGTAAATTAACTTCCATTTTTAAATAAAAGAGGAAGTTGACTGATGTATAATTACTTGACCAATCACTCGTAATAGTCTTCAATTATATCAGGTAAAAATAAGTATGAGAGTCAAAGAAATATTTGTAAAACATAGTTTAGGCCTATACGTCTTTCAATCTCATACTTGATATTACTGAAAACTGTTAGTAGTGGTTGGGCAAGTATACTTATACACATCATTCGATTTTCTCTTTCCTTAAAAAGAAATTTTATTTACCCCATTAGAAGTGTAATATTTTTAATTCAGGGTGAGTGGGAGAACAATCATTCTAAGTCATTCTGATTTTTACAATGTAGAAATTTCATTTATTTTAATTCAATTTGAAAAAAAAAGAAAAAATTAAATAGTTGTAGTTTTCAAGCTTTATTATTATTAATTATTATTATTATTATTATTATTATTATTATTATTATTATTATTTCTGAGTAACTGCAAATATAAGTTTACTTTTCGACTCAAATGTTAAGCGAGTATAAAACTCTACGGAATGTACCTACCAAACTTCACTGAGTAATGACTCCATTTAATTTTACAAATTCTAAATTCATACTATAAACTCCAACTTTGAAAAAATAATAGAAATAATAATAATAATTCCCACAGATATGTTTATTTATTGTAAACAAATTTACTAAATTGAATCGTATGTTTATGATTTTTACAAACAATGAAAGCTAATTTTTTTCGAGTCGATATACGTATGTTATGTGTGGAAGACTTACTATAGTTCTTTACCTTCGGGATATTTTTCCGAGGCATAAAGGAGACTTCTCTTTGGAAGTTAAACCAAAATTTATTTGAATCTATGTAGGGTAACCTTTGCCACGTTTGACTTATTGTATTATTATCATCCTTTCCTGAGTAAAAGTATCATGTTTAGAACAGCATACAGCGTAATCCTCAAAGATGGCCTCTGTATTACTTTTTTAACTGCGTAATTGACAATAAAATCTAACACTGAAAATATATAATAATAATAATATAATAATAATAATAATAATAATAATAATGATGATGATGATGATGATGTGGAGTATAGGTACAGTTTACCATTACGCCACATAATACTAAAATGTCTTTACGAGAGAAAAACATTTATTGTGAAATATTTGCATGGCAATTCAAAGACAACAGAAAACGTGTTGTATCAAAAGGAGAAACTAATACCAAATAGACTCTGATTTTTTTAGGGGCGAATAAAGTTTTAATAGATGGGTCCTTGAACCATGTAACAACTTGTTTAGCATCTACGGAAGTTTAATTATTTTGGGGTAGGGGGGGGAACTTTAATTTTTGTTTTTTATATTTTTGTCATAAAATTTTTATGTAATACTAAAATTTATTCAAAATATTTTTATTTTGTTTTTAAATATATTTCATATTTTCAAATAAAAATGTTTATATTTAAATACAGTTTATTTAAAATCCTAAAATCAATGATAGATAGATACATAGAGCGAAAGAGATAGACTAACGCTCCCAAAACCTTTCTAATTTAATGTTGGCATGGCAACCTATTAGAATTCCCTCCATTTCAGGAATGTTTCTTTCGAAGCACCGCGAATCCTCCCTATACAAATCTTGTATCACTCTACAGTCTCTCTCTCTCTCTCTCTCTCTCTCTCTCTCTCTCTCTCTCTCTCTCTCTCTCTCTCTCTCTCTCTCTCTCTCCTTTTTGTCCATTTCCCCCCATCTTATTCTTCCTTTTACTCTCCTCCTCTCCTTCTTTACCCCTCTTCTTCCCTTCCTCTCCCCTCTCCACCCCGCGACACTACCTCTAAGAAAATCAGTCAAGTCAAACAGTGAAAAAAGCCAAGTTTTTGAACTCTCATTATTGATATAATCCTACTCCATATTCCGCCTATCTGAATTCCATCCCAATCTATATTCCTTAACCAATCTCAATTTATATCTGACTTTGCCTCTTTCAACTTATCTAAACAAGGATTGACTGCCCGATAAAAACTTTGAAAAGTCTTACCGAGAAACCAATTTCTCTCTCTACCGTGAAAACTTTTCTTAAAAAGTAAAAATGAAAAGTTAAAAAAAGAAAGTTTAAAGAATATATAATATATTTCCTCATATATATATATATATATATATATATATATATATATATATATATATATATATATATATATATATATATATATATATATATATATATATATATATATATATCATCACCACCTTTATTCTTTAACCTTAATACAAAATAGTCCATATGGAGTTATTATTCGATTATATATATATATATATATTATATATATATATAATATAAAACACAACCTGCAACATCGTAAATCGATGTTGATACAATTAACAACAATTTTAAGTTAATTTACCTTTTAAAAGCCAGAATAGCTGATTGGATCAATAAGGATTCACGCTCTTTGGATAAGCGGAGCGTAGATAAATAAAAATCAATATAAAAAGCAATTTATTTTCTGTTAAAAAAAATTAGCCTTTAACAATACACACTTCGAACACTTTGAAAACCGAGGTTCTATATAATTTCGGGATTTAAGCGAGTTTCTTTTTAATGACTTCACCCAATAAATTTTAACTTTCAGTATTGGTAATTTTAATTATTTTAAGTGGTTGAATTAAATACATTATTCATGGTGTTTCTATATACGTGGAACCGATTTGAGTTTTGAATGAAGTGTGACTCGTCTGTGATTTATTTCTGTGTTTGCGCTTTGGAGATATGCGAGTTCGTATGTTCGGTTTTGGAGATATGCGAGTTCGTATGTCCGGTTTTGGAGATATGCGAGTTCGTATGTCCGGTTTTGGAGATATGCGAGTTCGTATGTCCAATTTTTGAGATATGCGAGTTTGTATGTCCGGTTTTTGAGCTATGAGAGTTTGTATATCCGGGAGACGGCAACATTTTTTAAAAGTAAAATAACGCGAAGTGAAATGATAAACTTAAATCCATGAAATGCCATTAAAATTCCGAATCACTAAAATTATAAACTTCGTTATATGACGAAATGGAAAAGAGAAAGAGAAATGGAAATTGATACATATTTTAAATTTGATTTTAAATTTTTGAATAAAGTTTATTACAACTTCGGTCAGCTTATATTTATATATAATATATATATATATAGAGAGAGAGAGAGAGAGAGAGAGAGAACGAAACAAATTTAATTAAATATACCCCAGCAAACATAAATAAAAACGATATAAAAATACTTAAATTAAATAAATAATAAATAAACAAATAAATAACTAAAACCAAAATTAAAAAAGATGATAAAAAAAGAGAAAAAAAGAGGAAAAAAGGGGGAAAAAGGGAAAAAAGTTAATCCATTTCATTTTATATTTCCTCAAAGTCGAAGAGTTCTTTTATTTATTTCTTTAACTCCGAGATCCTGTAACCATTAAGCAAGCTCCCCTCACCCGTTGAACGGTGTTGCCATCCATCTTCGTTTTCTTCCCTCACTGTTCCCGCCTCACTCGAGCGCTTTTCTATTTTCCCGCCAAGTCTTTGGAACACGCGACCAAATCCTCGGCTCGAATCCTTCCACTTTATATGAAAATGATACTCCAGCGAGGATTTTCACGTTATTTCCGAGGATTCCAGTCCCAAAAGACTCAAGAATCGATGGCGAAGGCGAGGGAAAACGGCTCTTGAGGACGGAGGGGAATAAGGCCCGCAATCCGATGGAAACAGCTCGGCAAGATGGCGGCTGTGATGCCTGGCAACACCGGCGATGATTGTTAAACTGTGAGCTTAGAGGAGGCCCGCTTGAAGTGTCGCTGCCACAGTGTGAGTGGTGGAAGGTAACGACCGGTTTATACGACCCGTTCGCTCGAAATACGACGCCCATTCCACACCCGCAGCATATGTATGAGCCTAAAATATGTTTAACGCTCTCTCCTTTCCCCTAATTCCAGTTCCTGAAAAGGTTGAGATGTCTCGGATGATCATTCGGTTCTCATGGCACCCTAACGGCACCCTAACGGGGTGTAAAATGGCATCATTTGGCATCATCGAAAGAGGGAAAATAGCGGCGTAGGATTGAGAGTAAACAACGTGCGTCTAAGCTAATTTAAGACCAAACTTTAAACCCAGATATTTTAATGTTATGATGACAGAATTACATTGGAATGCAAATTACCTTCTTATAAGACGAGAGAAAGACCAAATGGGCAATATGTTCAAATTTAATATTCAAATAAGATCGTAAAACATTAAATACCACTTGAAACATGCAACAAAACTCCCCTCAAGTTTTTAATTTTAATTTTGTTTTACCCTTATTCTGATAAATTGAGACGCTATCATTTTTATGATTTCATTTTTAATTTGTATATATATATATATATATATATATATATTGACATACTTTTTTATTTTGTTTATGTAAATATCACTTAGGAATCATTAAAAACGTTATCTCTCTCTCTCTCTCTCTCTCTCTCTCTCTCTCTCTCTCTCTCTCTCTCTCTCTCTCTCTCTCTCTCTCTCTCTCTCTCTCTCTCTCTCTCTCTCTCTCTCTCTCTCTCTCTCTCTCTCTCTCTCCACGCAAAAGTGCTCACTATAATATATTTAATTCCAATAGATTAACATTTATATAATTCGAGATCCATTAATTCATTTGTAGCGGAAATGATAATTTTTCTCATTTCCAATAAAAAAAATTAATTTCCCTAAACTAATATTCAAATTAGTTATTTCCTATAATTATTTAAATGATTGGTGAAATATTTACACACACACACACAACACACACACACACACACACACACACACGCAGAAAGAAAAAAACGTTGAATAGAATATAGCATTTTTAGTGTCGAGCTTTCAGTATAATTGCCAAAGTGATTGAGTTTTGTTTATTTGATTTGTGTTTCGTTGCAAAATCTTCGGTACAAACTCAACCTTTCATAAATCAGTATCATTATTATTAATTATGGGTATATTTTTTGTTTACGACATAATATATATATATATATATATATATATATATATATATATTGTTTCAGTACTATGAAACGTTCTATAATTATATTGTGATCCAGACGAAAAGTGAAGACCATAAAACTAGTGTTATATTGCAGTTTTGTAGACTCCATTGACCTGTTCACGAGCTGTTGACAGGCAATAAACAGCTCAAAACAGCTCAAAACAGCTCAAATCATTCGACGAAATGGTTTAGCTTAACAATTAATAAACGTTTGATTCCACTCACTACAAAAAATAAGAGGATTTGCCATTATGAAAAATTGATGCCTTTTTACCCCCATGAAATCTCTTCAAATGCGTCCCTGATTGTGTTACGATATTGGCAGCCACTTATTCGAGACTTTTTTTGTTATTTTGGGGTACAAGAGTGGGTAGAGCGTTGGTTTTACACGCCAACCTCTGATAAAATATATTTTTTTATGTTAATTTAGTAAAACACACACACACACACACACACACACACACACACCATATCAAATCACCTATACAGAGTAATTGCATTAATAGTTATTTTCAACCTAGTAATGCTTATTGGCTGAGTTAATTAAGGTTTTCGGCTTTAGAGTATTCCGAACAAAATAGATTTAAAGCTGATTTGTCGCAAAGATCAGCTTCAAAAAGTCTCTTGACAATTCGTCTGATAAATAATGATTCAGGTTTTATGCAGTGATTTATATAAACACCTCCACGAAGGGGCACTGTAAACACATTTTATTAACGTGTCAGCGATTCCCTCTCACGGATATCCTTATACGTATCTCACCTTTATATATATAGGTATATATATATATATATACACCTTGGTTAACCTTGGTTTTTGCTTCCGCTTCTGAGGAAGGTCAAGCTTGTTGCTCTACCTTAGACCTACAGCTTAACGTGCAATCCGAACCACGACCCACCCACAAGTGGTCAGAAACTACAAAGTCCTTGATCGGACTCGATCTTACAACCTCCGGATCAGCAGCCCAGCGATTTAATCATTAGGCCACCCAGGGTACCCATTTATCTACCAACCAACTTTTATTGTGTGGAAGGGTGAACAGTTGGGTTAACTGCACGCAGCCTGCCGTCACCAGGAATCGAACCCGGGGCCGATAGATTCGTAGTCAGCGATGCTAACCACTACACCACCGGGGCGCATATATATATATATATATATATTATTTTTATTCTTTCTCGCAATTTCTTTCTTCTCTGACCATAAAATATAATATGGTGGATTATTATTTTATTTAACCTTATTGTTTACAGCTCTTTGACGACCCTCTAATCTCCTTATAATCTCTTCTTATACTCGACGTCAAAATGGAATTCATTTTCGTAAGAATCGTCATTCAATATCACTCTTTCGCTTCGTGAAATGCTTATTTGACATTTTATGGAATGCTTAAAAGTTTCAGGTATTTCACGTAATGCCTCGGATCTTTAATCATTTCGTGAAGGTTAGGTTAGGTTAAGTTACGTTTGGTAAGGGTAGGTAAGGTTAGATTAGGTTGGTTAGGTTAGGTTATTACGTGCGTAATACCTATGATTGACGGTTACAGGCATACGTGAAATGACTCGTTTCCCACATTGACTCTTAACACATAGAGGGGGGGGGGGGGGGAAAGGTTGTTATTATTTGTGTGTGTGTGTGTGTGCTTCAGGATTTCAGGATTTTCCGTTCACAGAAATTCAAAGTTTTGCTATGTACAGACCATCAACATTGATTTTAGAATTATTGAGCTGACGTTTGACTTGCGAACGACATTAGCAATGAAACGCGATGCTATACCGAATGCAACACTTGTGATACGACCGTTGACTTTCCCGGACATCATGAAAACTCTCGAGGCGACGATGATATGATAAAAATACGAATACGAATATATGTGTATATATATATACCTTACAACCCAAAGTGTCCATACGCTTTCGTAACGTACGGTCCAGATTCGAAATAAAGTTCGCTAAGAAACACAAAATTTATAAAAACCTTAAAAAATTACTAATTAGTAATGACAGGATCTACATTCAATGAACGACTCATAATATTTCATGAATTGTATATAAAAATAATACTTAAAATTGCTACTTAAACTTTAGTGTACACTGGAACGCTCATTTAGTTATGGAAGAGGACTGATTCCTCTGATCGACAACATCCTTCATTTTGACGTCATTTTCCCGTCTTAAACATGCATGCATGAGAGGAACAATTATTTACAGTATAAGTCAGGAAGCAGTTTCGTAATATTTGACCGAGAACTGATGTTTTCAACTTTTTTTTTTTTGCATGTATACATGCGTGGCCATTACAAAATAGTTCACGTAATGTAATTCTAAATCTTTCCAATATATATATATGCCTATGTACACCTTACCTTACCTTACAACCTTACAAAGGTTTCACGCGATGATTTCTCATTTCGCGAAGGTCAAGCTTGTCGCCCCTCCTCTCGAGTTGTCCTGGTAAAGTAGTGAGTTGGATTCTTGTGCTCTTCACCTCACATAGTCAGGTACGCCCGGCTCATCGGGGATTCTTCTGAGCCAGGCGTCTAATCTTCTTTTGAAGATGTTCATTGCAACTCCCTTCGTGCTTCTTAGGTCTTTGGGCAACTGATTAAACAGTTATGGTCCTCTCACTACAAAACTAGTTTCTTTCAGGGTTAAGAATGTTCCCTGTCTCGCCTTCAATTTGGGAATACGACACAGTCTACCGTTTCTACCTTCCACCGTTGTTTGGAGAGTTATAGGGTTCAGAGTAAGATTAGGGACTAGTTTCTCCATTATTTTCCAAGTGTAAATAATGGTGTATGTGTCTCTTCTCCTTTCCAGTGAATATAGGTCTAGTTCGCGTAACCTTTCCCAGTAATTTAGTTCTTTGCACCCATTGATCTTGACTGTGAAGCTTCTCTGGATCCCTTCCAGCTGTCTAATGTCTTCTTTTTTATATGGGGATGTTAGGACCGAGCAGTATTCCAGTTTGGGTATGATCAGGGTTTTCAGTAGAGGAATCATTACATTCGTATCCCTTCGTTTAAAGATTCTCAATATCTGTCCCGTTATTCTCTTTGCTCTGTTTACTGCTATCTTATTTTGTTTTTCAAATTCCGCATCCTCTGTCATTACAACCCCTAAATCTTTTGCTCTGGAATTTCTCTGAATTTCCTGTCCATTTGAGGTATAATATTCCATGGATTTTAGGTCTTTCTTTTTCCGTACCGAAATAGCTGAAATTTCTCGGTATATATATATATATATATATATATATATATATATATATATATATATATATATATATATATATATATATATACACACACGAAACAACCTAGTTCTTTTTGAGAATTATATATATATATATATATATATATAATATATATATATATATATTATATATATGATACAACTCAGAATGGCCCCTGAGAAACTTTTATGTTACACACAAACCGTACATGGAACAAGGAACTCTTTTGGGAAAATTAAATCCACTATAGTCGGAATAAGTAATGGTAACTGACAGATACTATAGTTTTTCTTTTTCTTGATGGAAGCCCAACGTGGGCAACGGGTCACTAGCAAATATATATATATATATATATATAATATATATATATATATATAGAGAGAGAGAGAGAGAGAGAGAGAGAGAGAGGAGAGGAGAGAGAGAGAGAGAGTCTGACCCAAAGGGTCGCTACCCAAAGTGAATTATATTGATTAATTAAATTGTATTACATTAACGTGCTTTGAACTGAACACTCTAAAAAATGTCCTTATGCATTCTTTCCAAATACTACGATAGGAACGTAACGGAAAGTAGGTGGAAAATACAGTAGTCACTTATTTTTATGCGGGAAGGAGGGGCCAAGGGCAAATGCCCGCAAAAGCGTCCCACCCATGCAGGAAGAAAAGAGACAAAATCAAGGCCCTAGGTTTTCGAGATGCCTGGACACTCTGTGCTTGAAAGATTGAAGGTCAAAGACAGTGGTAAAGATGGATTGAGGAAGAGTGTTATAGAATTGACGGGTTGAATAGATGAAAGAGTGAAAATACCTATTAATCCTTGCGTTAAAAAGGTGGACAGAAAAGGAATAAGAATGTGTCGAAAGTTGTGTACTGCGTGTTCTCCTTATAGGAGGAGGCATGCAGTTAGAAAGTTCGGAAAAGCAGTGTCCGTTATAATAGAGCGATAGTAAAGAGAGAGTGAGACAATATTGCGGCGAAGAGGGAGAGATTGAAGACAATCAGTAAGAGGTGGGGGAAATGATGGGACGAAAAGCCTTTGATTCCACCCGGTCAAGTAGAGCTGTGTGGGTTGAACCACCCCATACATGAGAAGCGTACTCCATACACGGGCGAACAAAACCCCTGTACAGAGAGAGCAATTGAGTTGGGATGAAGAAACTGCAGAGGCGGTACAGCACACCTAACCTCTTAGAAGCTGTTTTAGAAAAAGAGTATGTGTGATCTTTCCGGGAAAGATCACTAGAAAAGGAAACGCCAAGGATGTTAAGAGAAGAGGAAGGATAGAGTTGTGTATTGTTGAAGGTAAAGGGATAGTCCGCGTGGAAGATTGTGGCGAGTTGACAGATGAAGGAACTGAGTTTTTGAGGTATTGAAAGCCACAAAGTTTTCTCTGCCACATTCAGAGATCGTAGAAATATTAGAGGTCAGATGTAACATAGCCATCCCACGCAAAGCATTGAATGTCTTTTGAGAGGGACGCTTTGTGAAGAGGGTGGACAAGTGAAGAGTGGAATCATCGGCATAGGAGTGGATAGGATAGGACTTAATTGATCATTGATAAATGAAAGGAAAAGAGTAAGTGACAGGAAGAAGCCTAAGGAACACCACTATTAATAGCTTAGGAGAAGAACGGTGGCCATCTACAACCGCAGCTATAGACCGGCCAGAAAGGAAATCAGAGATGAAGGGACAGATAGAAGGATAGAAACGGAAGGAGTAGTTCTAAATTAAGAATTTGTGCAGACTCTATCAAAAGGTTTTTGATATGTCTTGTGCAATAGCAAAGGTTTCACCGAAATCCCGAAAGGAGGATGACCAAGAGACAGAGATATGCAAGAGGATCGCCAGAAGAGCGTCTTAGATGCCATAAGAAAGTATATGGAAAGTACATGGCTAGTACATGAGGGACTTTGTTTCAGGCACAGTTAGAATGTCGAAGTACCCTGAAAGTACAACAGTGAATTCTTGATTAGGAATTGACACGTTAGCTAACAGCGTATTTAGCAACGAGACCGAAAGTAAATTTTCTTTAATATACTGTGTGTGTGTGTGTGTGTGTATATATATATATATATATATATATATTATATATATATATATATATATATATATATATATACAGCGTGTCCCAAAGAAATGTATACCCACTTTGTTCGATAATACCAGCTATGAGGATAATAATAAATATATTACTGTTTATATGTTTTTAATAAAGAATTTTCTCCTGAATCTAAATATGTAATTATTTTCATTAAAAATTGAAGAACAAAAAAGTTACAAATGTTTAAATTATAATTATTATTTTCGAGACTTCATGTGCGATATTTTCTAATATTTTTGCACGTATACGAGATAAGTTTGAAACTGACGGCACTGTGCAAAACTTACAAAAACAACGTTCTGGAAGACGTCGAACATCTTAGATAAAGTGTCATTTAACCATGGAATTTGTAAATTTTTTGAATTAACTAATAATTACAACATTTATGCTTCAATATCAACACTAAACATAAGTATCTCAAAACAGTCGGTTAAAATATTAGAAAATATCGCCATGAAGTCTCGAAAATAATAATTATAATTTAAACATCTGTAACTTTTTTGTTCTTCAATTTTTAATAAAAATAATTACATATTTAGATTCAGGAGAAAATTCTTTATTAAAAAACATAAAAAGTAATATATTTATTATCCTCATAGCTGGTATTATCGAACAAAGTGGGTATACATTTCTTTGGGACACGCTGTATATATTATATATATATATATATATATATATATATATATATATATATATTATATATATATATATATATACTAGTTTTTGTTTTTTAAAAATGTATTTTTCATAATTATTTTCTTTTAAATATTAAATTTTTAAATGCAACTACAAAATTTTTACCTACAAAAATGTTTAATAAAATTGTAATGTAGAGCAAAGCTATAAATACCCGATATATTACATGAACTTCCTGACACCGCGTGGCCGAGTGGGAGAAGGACTCGATACATTGTGTGGAAACTCTTACTGTCGTCGATTCGAATCCGTTAAGGGGAAAGGAAATTATGTATTTGTTTCCTTACATATAAATTGCATAATTGAATATAGGTAATTAAGTTAGAATTAAATAAATTCTAATATGGAAGTTGAACTTCAGAGAATTAAGTTAGAATTCATATGATTCATACGATAAAATTCATATGGTACTTTCGAAGTGGACTAAATTAAAAATAAACTTATTTTTTGTTTTATACATATTTCGTGGTTTCTCATGCTGCGTTCTACTTTCTGTGTACTACATACAGAAAGTCGGAATGTATATTTAATGTCAGATGTACTCTCGGGCATCTGAGATACGTTCGAAGCTCGGGTACTTCCTGTGTAACTTTTCAAATACTTCGTAATTCGAAAGTACGTTTAATGTTAGATATATGCTCAGATTTGGAAGTAAACAAAACGTACATTTCTTAGAGTGAATGGGGACTTGGAACATTTCTGATATGGTTCCAGAAATAAATACCCGAGTTACGAGTTCCAATATGTTTCTTGCTGGGTAGCGACTTTGCAGACGCCCTATATAACCTTGGTTACTTCGTTTTGCTTCTGCCCGAATTGTTTAGTCTGACGAAGGACCTACAGCTTAACGAACGTGGAATCCAAACCACGACCCACCATGGGTGGTCAGAAATTACAAAGTCCTTGCCCGGACGCTATTTCACGACCTCCCGATCAGCAGCCCAGCATATTATAAGAGTACCCATTTATCAACGAGCTTATTTTTTTTGGAAGGATAAACAGCTGGGTAAGCTGCGCGTCGCCTGCTTTCTCCGGGAATCGAACTCGGAGCCAGTGGATTTGTAGCCAGCGATGCTAACCACTACACCACCGAGGCGCATATATATACTGTATATATATATATATATATTTTTTTTTCACGTATTTTCGTGAAATAATTTTCATATATATATATATATATATATATATATATATATATATATATATATATATATATGTTCTGAATTCCTTTTCATTATTTAAAGAAATCTCATACGAAAACAAGCACAAGCAGGCATGTACACACACACACACACACACACACACCACACACACGTGTGTGTGTGTGTGTGTATATATATTATATATTAGGCCGGGTCGAAATTTTATATTGAAAAGGTACATATTGTGAGGGGTTTGAATGGAACACAGGAACCCCCTCATAAATTATTTTCGCTGTTTAAAGCCCCCTACCCCTGGCACAATTTTTCACTTTTTGACCTATATTGAATATTCCATTTATACGAGACTTACTCTACATTCAGGTTTCTTGATGACATAAATCTTTATTAACGTATAATATTTTATTTAATAATGTACAGTATTAGGAAAATTAATTACGTACGACAATATATCAGAAGAAAAAATTAGAGGCATAATAAATGCGCTAAAATTCAATTCACTTTTTCATTGTTCCTCATCACATCAAAAGGGAAGAAATTTTCAATATCATTAGGAAATTTTATTTCATATGTTTCTTACTCATTCCACTGGGCCTTCCTTTCAAACTTGGGCAGTTTTCGCCTTGATTCTAATGAGTTTAAGATAAACTTTTGACGGTTGTCATATCCTATTCTTTCCTGACATGCCTTTGTCACTAGGTTCACTGCCTTTTCCACACTTTGACTGTGGCATGGAAAAGAAGCTATCTTCAGTGGCTTACATCGAGCCTGTAGTAGCTCATCGTCGCTAAAATTGTTTAGCAGCGGTGGAAGAGTAATGATCTCTTTTTGCTAATCGATCATTTCGGTGTAGTCAGTAGATTGGAAATTGAGGGTTCGAGGCAACTCAAAGTTTCTGGTACCTGAAAATCCTGTTCTTGAAAGGATGATTTTCTGAATAACTTGCTCCCTAATTTCTAGTCTCTTGTCAATTGCCATTGATATGAGTATATTTGTGGGTGGGCAAAGTAGGCGTTATTCTTTAATACTGGTTCTATGATTGATCTATGTTGTTCATCTAAATTTCGAAGCAAGCACATTAAATGCCAAAAGTTATATGCACCATCAGTTGCATTAGGATGAGATTTTATCCAAAACCACCCTGGAGCATAGAACTGCATAATAATCTTGACTATATCTTGAAGGTTTTTATCGGGATTTGGCGTTGAGATATATAATCGAAGGACCCTGTTGACTAGAGTTAGCCAGCGAGCATGGTGAAAGGTACCTGGGGATCGAGTGGACAGATCTTGAGAAGTGTCTCCAGTTTGCACTGCCAGACACATATCATAGAGATATCTTTGATCACTGCTTAGCTCCTTCACAACATTTGCTGGAATTTCTTTAATGTTTCCCTTTACGCGAGAATATTTACTACCTCCAATTTTGTTAAATCTGTTTTCAGTTTATTCCCAAATGAACCCACAAAAGTATTTGGACCTGTTGTTTTACCATCAATGGTTTTGTAGACGTGCATAAAAGGCAGCTCATTCAAATGCAAGAGCCACACCAACCACTGCACTGGTCTGTTAAGATGAATTTCAACCAGTTTTATGGCTCCACCAATTTTTCCTGTATTTACAGGAGTACCATCACACAGTAAAACTTTGATGGTATCTGTGCTGTTCGAGTCTGTAATAATAGTTATCAACTCTTCTGCTATACAGCGAGCAGTTCCATTATCTGGTGTGACATGGTCTACATAGATGCTTCCAGGTTCTTCCACAATAACATAGTGTTCTTCTTTTATCTTTCCACTTTTAGTTAATGTGTTAGCTTTCCTGCCATCAAATCCAAGGCACTCCATCTTCAGATGTTCGGATTTAGACCAAAAAGTATTTGTTTCACCCATGCGATTTCTTTCTCTTTCTAATTCTTTCTGTCAAGCATGTTGGTGTGGTTAAGGATCCCCATATCTTTTAAAGCTGCATTGACTATTGCAGCTGCAGCTCTACAACTTACACGATAACGATCTGCTGTTAATGCTAGGTTTTTATAGGAGTGCCTGTTCTGAATATTCTCAGTCAATTCTAAATCGGCCTCATAATCTACATCCTGACTCTCTGAATCTACATCGATGTCTTCTTCGGTATTTTCTATAAATTCCGATGGTAAAACATTGGTGGCTTCAGTCATTTCATCTTGTGCTTTTAGTTGACGGTTTTGTGCTTCTTGGGCTCTTGCTAAAGATGTCTTCTTTGTTGAACTAGCTATGCGATCAATTGGTCCTAACTGATTTTTTTCTTTGTTTTTGACCCACAAAAGACTCCCATTCTGCCATTGGTATTTTATCCTTACACCTGCAAGATTTCCTATCAATTCCCTTATCATACATTCACAAGAAGATATATCAAACATTTCATCATATTGAGCTACTTTTAAGGCAAAACTTTCATTTCTTCAATGTAACTGCACCTTGTTCAATTTTGAGGCTTCTTCTATTAGTCGTAGGAAAAGGAAATCTCATCCAAATGTCTTCAATATCTATTCCAACAACCCTGTAACAATCATTAGCAGTTGTGAGCCTTTTGATTTAGCTTCTTCACGACGCACGGCGCGCAAAAAAGTAGTGTCTCACAACATCTGCTTTTGGAGGAGTCATGGCTGCTGGGAATTTTGTAGGATATCCAAAGGGCTTCATTTGAGGACTTGCTTCTAGTAGTCATAGTTTATATTCAGAAGTAAAATCAAATTACAGCAATACCTTGCACAGCGCGGTTAATTGGATCGTCTATTTTTCGAATAAAAGTCGAAAGTTCGTCGAATGAAATAGTACCGAAAAGAAATTAGAAAACAATAGGAAAATTGGCGCGCTAAATTTAAAAAAATTGACGAAAATACAAACCGTGCTACATCAAAACCCGCGCTAATCAAAACCGCGCTGTTCAAGGTATTACTGTATATGTAATTTATAATTTATGATAATTCAAATTATAATTAAAGCAAATGCAAATTATTTCTATTTATCTGAAAACTTATTTCTATTTATCTGAAACATAAAAATATCAAGCATTAAACAAACAACTTATCATGTAACATATAACAACATTAAACATATGCAAATATGAAGGTAAAAAAGGGAGGAGGGGCATGTGATAGGGGTAGTAGGGTAGCACATGCTTGATTTTTTAATATTTTGTTAACGTGATAAAAAAAAAGCCTTCTCACATAGTGTACTTTTTAAGAAATAACATTTTTTCCCCCATTTAAATATATGTAAATATGAGGGTAAAAAAGGGGGGGGTATGTGCTAGGGGTAGCAGGGGTAGCACATGCTTGATATTTTAATATTTTGTTATGATAAAATGAAACTTCTCACACAGTGTACTTTTTAAGAAATAAAACTTTTCCCATTTTCGACCCGGCCTATATATATATATATATATATATATATTATATATATATATATATATATATATATATATATATATAATATATATATTGCGGGGTATTGGTGAGTTTTTGTAGAAATATTTACGTCGATAAATAAGGGTTGTATGACTGAATTTGAAGTTCTTTTTTTGTAGTGTTCGAAGAAGAAAATCAACGTTGGAGATTTCACATTCAAAATGGTTCACTTTATTTTATTTTTCTCATACAGCGTTCGCTAACATTTATTGTCCTTTTCCTTTCTTTTAAACCATTTATTCTCTCTCTCTCTCTCTCTCTCTTTAAACGGTGATTCCATCGTATTATTATTCACATGGGTTCTCCTGATTTATGGAAGATACATTTACAGACAATAATAGGCGACAAGTTAACATAAAAGTCGCCAATTTGGCTACTTTTTCGCCTTCCGCTTTCCCTACAATGGCCCTAACAAAAGGATGAAAGCTTTCTCAAACAGCCTCCAATGATTTTTCAAAACGGAAAAATATCTCGTACGAAATAATGCAATTTAGAAATGTTATTTCAACATTAATAAAAGTTAGATTTAACACAAATGTTAAATAAAATAGAAATAATAATCGAATTTTTTAAATAATTTATTAAACTTAAGAGCTGGTTTTTATTTAAAAAGACGTGTTTTAACTCACTCCTAAATTTCATAGAGTTTTGTTGTCGGTGTTAATTTTATATCATAAACATTTTTCCCCCATTTTTTAAACCAAATAAGGAATGTATTTATTCTCTGTTAAAACAATTTAACTTTACATCAGTAAATCTAATTTGAAGAATGTTAATATTAAGATTATTTGCTCTAGCCCAGTTTGTAATTTAATATTTATGTTTGGTGTGTGTGTGTGTGTGTGTGTGAGAGAGAGAGAGAGAGAGTGTGTCTGATATTCTTTAATATATATATATATATATATATAATATATATATATAAATAAACATTTTCGTTCCTTTTCAATATATGACTTTACATGACCTTTTTTTTTTAGATTATGATTTGAAATGACATCCGATTCGTGGTAAATATTTCGTGAAGTGAATTGCAATTTCTATCAGTGATACCATAAATCTAATGTTTACAAACGTCAGTGAAAAATAACTTCAAATGTTAACACGAAAGAATAATATATTATTCATAGAAATATACCATTAATAAAATATATCATATTGAATTTTAAAATTAATTTGGAAGTATTATACGCTAATATATTTCGACCGGTAATATATCACTATTTTGTGAAACATATTTTAATATAGTGTTAATAGCAATAATATTAAATGAGGGCCTACTTAAAACATGAAATATAAAGAGAGTTGTAGAAAAAAAAGGCTTCTGATATCGCACTTGGAATGGTTTGTATATGTACATTATTTGAAAGTAAAATAATAACTAGCGAACCCTATTTATTCTTTATTAAAGTGACATTTGTATGAAAACCCTATTAAATTGCAGCTGTAATGTCATAAGTCTTTCTCTTGTATATTAGTATATTCAAAGGGAGCAAGAACTGTCAGACCCAAGGATATTAATGAGAGGTACAGACGATATGTTGTTCCGAGCGCACATTCGTTTTCTATGACTGCGTCCGAATGCGATAATTGAACTTGTTCGAATCCATTCATACGTCTTTGAATGTGGTTAACCGAATAATTTTTTTTCTAATTTTTTTTTTACATTCGAATGAATACTGCGGATGGATGGATGGGGATTTAAATGAGTATGAATGTAGATGAGTACGGGTGAATGTGAATAAGAATGAATGACTTTATATTGTTATAGAAAGAATGCGGTGAACAAGGCGACTATAATCAGTGCAATCACAACAGATAGACAGTGACAGAGAGGAGGTTGGGCCGAAATGAACGGTTGTAATTAGAGGTTAAAAGGTCATAAATAGACACCGCGAAAAAGGTGTTCAAATGGGGTTCGAAGCTGCACCTTTTTTTTTCAGTCATTTCACTCATAATTCACTTCTGGCCTAGGATACGTTTTCACTGTGGAAGTTCTTAATTTCGTAAAATATAATTTTTATTTTTATAAAATTTGAAAAATTTGAAAAAAAGTGTACATAAATTGCTTGGATGATACATCTACACACGCATACAAAACATACACAAAACATACGTAAAACATACACCCAAATTTTCTTTTATACCAATATATATATATATTTGAGACCTTGGCACACCCCTTTTGAATGTTCTCTTTTTTTACGGGGTCATCCGAAGTTTATGGTTCACAATGTACGACCACGGACTAATGAAGAACCAAAATAACATTTAAAGGAGCGTGTGCCAACGTCTCTACTAGAATGTTACGCCGAGTGCATAGTAGTTTATGTAAAAGAATTAACGCGTGTAAACTGCTTCACGGACTTCAGTTGGAACATTTACCGAATTAATAATAAATATTGCGCGTGGCCGGATATTTTAGGTCGTATGAGGGGTTTGAGGAGGGAATTATAATCTTTTAGCTCTCATCCTGTCCTCGTAATCGACCATGGACGCTCCGCTATTCAGTAATTTTTTAAGTGATAAAGTCGTTTCTTTTTCTGTTTTTTTATTTTATATATTTTTCTTTTGAAGAAAAAAATAATATTTTCGCCACTGCGAAATAATACTTCAAATCGAATTAAGGATTAGCGAAAATGTATAACGAAAGAACTGTGTTTAAAATTGGCTTATCAAGTTCACTTCTGAAAAAGATTCATCGCCATTGTACAGGGAGTTCCAAAAGTCAGGACGCATAGGAACTTTACTGTATATATATATATATATATATATATATATATATATATTATATATATATATACACTATATGAAAATTATTTCACGAAAGTATCACGTGAAAAATATTTATGATGAAAAGAACCACGAAGGAAAGGAAACAGAATGGTGCTCAAGCGCTTTCGTCTAATGATGCAGTGTTCATGAGGATGTCATTAGACGAAAGCGCTTGAGCACCATTCTGGATTTCCTTTCCTTCGTGGTTCTTTTCATCATATATATATATATATATATATATATATATATATATATATATATGGAAACTCAGAAAAAATTCAATGATAACCAACACGGGTTTCGATCAGGCAGATCATGCCTATCACAACTAATGGAACACTACAACAACATTATTGATTCACTTGAAAGTAATGAAAACTATGATGTACTATACACAGACTTTGCTAAAGCGTTCGACAAGTGTGACCACGGAATCATAATACATAAACTGAAATATATGGGAATAACAGGAAAAGTAGGGAAATGGATATATAATTTCCTTAGTGAGCGGAGGCAAGTCGTTACAGTACAAGGAGTATCTTCATCAGAATCAGAGGTCCTCAGCTCAGTACCACAAGGAACAGTATTAGCTCCACTACTCTTCATAATCATGCTAACTGACATAGATGAGGACGTTACCAGAGACAGCACAGTAACATCCTTTGCGGATGACACAAAGATCAGTAGAAAAATAAGAAACCCAGAAGACATAGGATCTCTACAAACCGACATAAACAAAATCTACAAGTGGACTGAAGACAATAATATGAAGTTTAATACCGAGAAATTTCAGCTATTACGGTACGGAAAAAGAGAAGACCTAAAGTGCATGGAATATTATACCCCAAATGGACAGGAAATTCAGAGAAATTCCAGAGGAAAAGATTTAGGGGTTGTAATGACAGATGATGCGAAATTTGAAACACAAAATAAGATAGCAGTAAACAGAGCAAAGAGAATAACGGATCAGATATTGAGAACCTTTAAACGAAGGGATAGGAATGTAATGATTCCTCTACTGAAAACCCTGATCATACCCAAATTAGAATACTGCTCAGTCCTAACTTCCCCATATAAAAAAGAAGACATTAGACAGCAGGAGGGGATCCAAAGAAGCTTCACAGCCAAGATCAATGGGTGGAAAGAACTAAATTACTGGGAAAGGTTACGCGAACTAGACCTATATTCACTGGAAAGGAGAAGAGAGAGATACACCATTATTTACACTTAGAAAATAATGGAGAAACTAGTCCCTAATCTTACTCTGAATCCCATAACTCCCCAAAACAACGATGGAAAGTAGAAGCGGTAGACTGTGTCGTATTCCCAAATTGAAGGCGAGACAGGGAACATCCTTAACCCTGAAAGAAAATAGTTTTGTAGTGAGAGGACCAAAACTGTTTAATCAGTTGCCCAAAGACCTAAGAAACACGAAGGGAGTTGCAGTGGAAATCTTCAAAGAAGACTAGACGCCTGGCTCAAACAATCCCCGATGAGCCGAGCGTACCTGGCTATGTGAGGTGGAGAGCGCAAGAATCCAACTCACTACTTCACCAGGCCAACTCGAGAGGAGGGGCGACAAGCTTGACCTTCGCGAAATGAGAAATCATCGCGCGGAACCTTTGTAAGGTTGTAAGGTAAGGTATATATGTGTGTGTGTGTGTGTGTGTGTGTGTGTGTGTGTGTGTGTGTGCACACAGAGGGTTGACAAAAGTAAATAGACACTACGATGATTGTTCGAATGAAAAACTGGCAAAGCTGATCAATGGAATGCGAGAACGTGTCAGCTTTTCCTAATGGAAATGGAAATGGGAAACCAAAACGATTCTAAATATATTGCTACAATAAATACGTTATTATTTATTGATTTTTATTATTTTCATCATCAAATCTAAAAATTAGGGATAAACCAAAGGTGTCTATTTACTTTTGGCAATTATATATATATATATATATATATATATATATATATATATATAATAATATATATAATATATTGCTGAAAATGGAAAGTTCCAATGTATCCTGACTTTTGGGATAACCTGTACAGGAAAGACGTTGTTCAAGCGGGGTATCTCTAAACCCCACTTCACCCTCACTCACTTCCTACTTAGTTATATTCTCATGTTCGCGAATTTCGCCACTTCGGCCAAGGGTTCCATTAAGTTATAGATTCTGATAATTTGCCGGGTTCGACCATTTTCCACTTCGAGGAAATGGTATATTTGCTCGGGGTAAGGTTAAGTTAAAGTGGTAATTTCCAATTCGAACACATTTACTTTTAGAGGACCGCGAAGGACAATGACAAAAGTGGAAAGTAGAAAAGTAATAACTTTTAAAATGTTTTTCTCATAAGCAATATTTCCAAAATTAAATATTAATATTCGTATACAGTTTAATTATCTACGCTCTACATTATAATATATATATAATATAGAGAGAGAGAGAGGAGAGAGAGAGAGAGAGAGAGATAGGATAGAAAGATAGATACAGAGTTGTTCAAAAGTAAAACCATTGTGATATTTGTATTTATTAAATGGTGCTATGATGCCTAACGTCTGAACAACCCTGTATTGTAGACGTATATAAGTTTTTAATATAATATATATATATATATAACTTGGTTGAATGGTTTGTTCTTTGGGAAGCGTAGCTTAGCGAGGAATAGGAGGACGAAAAGATGGGTACGTGTTATTAACAGACGTTTCGGAAAATTCAATTTCCATCATCAGTGCTAAAAAGTTTAAAAACAAATAGAAATAAATAAGTATAATAAATAAAAAAGAACAATAATTAAAATGGCGCAACAATTAGCGAGAATTAATAGTAAGTTCCAATACATATTAAATTAGAAGATTAAAAATTAAATGATAAAGTTTAAAAGTATTTGGACAATAAGTAAAATATAAAACGGTTTACGTGAAACAGAATTCAATTCTGTTTCACTTACTTATTGTCCAAAATACTTTTATACTTTATATCATTTAATTTTTAATCTTCTAATTTAATATATATTGTAACTTACTATTAATTCTCGCTAATTGTTGCGCCATTTTAATTTATTGTTCGTTTTTATTTATTATACTTATTTATTTCTATTTGTTTTTAAACTTTTTAGCACTGATGATGGAAATTGAATTTTTCCGAAACGTCTCTTAATAAACACGTACCATCTTTTCGTCCTCCTATTCCTCGCTATATATATATATATATATATATATATATATGAAAATGAAAAGGTTTATTGTCCATATGACAAATATTATTAATATAATGACAGTTCACATACTAAGGATAGAAATATATACAGTTGATTAAAAATAATACAGTAATGTCGAAGTTAAGTGGAGCTACAGACAGACGTTTTCTACCAAGAATTCCATAGCTTAGACTCGCCCTTAGAGGATAAACGGCAGGACTCGTGGATAGCTTGGATAATCGAGTTGGTTGACTTTTTAATTCTTTGCATTAGACTGTATTGAGCACGCCTTGTTACCTCCCGGAAGCTCGAGACATTGCGGGTAGCAAACATTTGCGAAGCTGAGCATTTCGAGGGTAATTTATGTAAGAGTCTAAAAGATCTGTTGTACAGCAAATTTAGGGTTCTGCCGGAACCTTTTTTATAATTCAACCAGAGTTGCTGTCCGTATATATTACTGCAGAAAGTACGAAAGAGAGTATCTTTAGCTTCACTTGTACAGAACCGAAAATTCCTTATAGTCATATTCGCTTTAGCGCAAAGGCTTCGAGATTGTTTTCTTATATTCGAGTCATCACTCAAGGAACTGGTAATAGTTTGACCCAAATACTTAAACTCTTGTACTTCCTCAATTACTTCACCATTCATTTTAAACCTTATATCAGCTGGCTGATTACAGCTTTTAGGATGAAATTGCATAACCTTAGTTTTTATAACATTATAAAGAATATCATGTTTCTGCGAATACATTTCGCAGACTTTTAGTAGCCGACCCAGACCTTTAACAGAGGGACTTATTAACACCATATCATCGGCACAAACTAAGTTATTTATCCTTGTGTTATCTATACAACATCCCACTGTTGCCTCATTAAGTAAAGCAATTAATCCGTCAATATACACATTAAACAGCATAGGGGAGAGCAAGGAGCCTTGTCTCACCCCGCAAGAGGAGCCAAAACATTCAGATAGTACATTGCCCCACCAAACGGTAAAAGATTGGTGGGAATACCAAAATTTTAATAAATTTAATATGTACATGGGAACCTTCCTGTCTTCTAGTTTTTTAAATAAAAAAATTGTGGTTCACTCTATCATATGCCTTACTTATATCTAGGAAACAGCTATAAATAATTGAATTACTGTCAGTGTATTTAAATACTGTTTCTTTAAGTACATAGATACACAGGTCAGTCGAGTGGGACTTTTAAAACCAAACTGATTAGATGTCCACATGTAATCATTTAATCGGAGTAACAAGTGTTTTTCTAGTAGTTTCGAGAAGCAGGAAGTGACAGCAATAGGCCTGTAATTATTGCTGGACAGAATGTCTCCATACTTATTTTTGACCAGGGGCAAGATAGATACCCTCATGAACTCTGCAGGGATATAGCTATGAGCAAGCATGGCTGATAGGAGCAATGATATATGCAGACATGCTAAGTCATTGGCATATTTTAAGTGCTCATTCGATAGGTCACCTACCCCTGACGCAGAACCAGTCTTTAACTCTTTAATTAACCTCTTTACTTCAGGAACTGATAGACACTTTTGACACCCGTTTGATTCTTAAAAAATTTCCAAAATTTGTTATTATCGTTATTTATGCGACCTTCACAGGCTTTTGATGCTCGAATAGACTCTTCTTCCCTGTTTACATCGCCTTATGGCCGCCTTATACTGACCCCTACTTCTAAACATATTCATGTATACTGGTCTTAATCTGGGTCTACCATGAAAGCACCACAAATCGTAGGCGTCTTTCGATTCCCTCTTCAGGGGGGCAATAAAATCATTCAATCCATATATATATATATATATATATATACACACACACACACACACACAATAGTAAGTGGATGACCAAATATTTCTTAAAATGTGCAAACACTGAAAATACTGATGTAATTTTGGGCGTGTTGATCATTTCATTGGCCAAATAACGCTGAAAAGTATTTACAAGAGGACGGACGGACGGACGAAGGCAGAATGGAGTAAAAAATAAGGTGGGAAAAAAGGACTCAGGATTTGAGGAAGACAATTTAACTTGTTCTTTTATGCGAATCGAAGGTATTATCCATTCTGACGACGAATGCTGACGATGCAGCATCGTCTTCGTCGTCACTTCATTGCGGGGTATCGACGACGAAAGAAAAACCGAACAAATAAAGAAAGAAAAAAAAAACAGATTGAAGACAAACTCACGAATAGGCAAATAGACTGGCGACTATATAAACTCTATTTCGTTGCCTTTCTCGCCCAATCTCGGTCATACGTACGGTCTAATTTACCATATAAATAGGTTCGATTTTAAGCTTTACGTCCTCCTTCGCAGCCGTTTTATGCCTCTTTCTTTCCCTCTTGTATACGAGTGTCGTTCTGAGTTCCTCTCTCTGGAGGCAGACGCTGAATTGGATTTTTGAGTAGACAAATTGAGTTGGTTAATTTAAGCGATTTTAGCATTTTCGCGATATTGGGCTAGTTTTGCGCCTTTTGGAAAATTTCAGAGAAGGTTGGGCGATATTGGGCGATATTGGACTAAAAAATTGCTGCCTGATTTTCATTTTGTTCTTGATAGTAGATCATGAGGATAAAATTCGTTGGATGTTTTCCGTGATGTATTGGAGATTTCTCTTTGTTATCATTACTGGTTCCACTATTGGCTTCGCTTACCATCCATATAGAGTGATTAGTAATTAGTGGTCCCATTTGGACCCGATTTTATTTTTATTAAATCAAAGTGACATTGTTTGTGTCCTGCATTGTTTTTCTAAAAAACAAACGCATAATAAAAATTTAAAGCAAATATAAAGCCAGTGAAATACCATTTAACTTTGATTATACTTAATTCTTATCAATTCTTATCACTAAAGATATACAATAACTACGAGACATGACTCAGGAGAGAAGTTATTCTTTCACGATATTTACAGATAGATTAATTGATACGGGTTAGCTACGTAACTCATAAGATAGGTTACAACAAGGAGTTATAGTCTAAATGGCAAAAAACACTGCAGAACAAACAGATAACACCAAACCCACAAGTTAGGGATCTTGGAGTAATGTCATCAGATGAAGAATTCAGAGAGATGTATATGAAGGTAAGATAACCCATCCAGAAGCTCAATTCCTCACGACGTGGAGGTGAGTGTGCTTTAAAGATCATCTGAGCCAGAGCAGAGACGGAGTAAACGGCCAACTCAACTCCACCTGATGCCGGCGGTTGGGAGCGAACCAGCGCCACACCGTTCGGAGTCTGTCACCGTAACCACTGAGCTACCTGGAGCCCTGCTATATTTATATAGCATTAAAATTATCATAGCTATAAAAATAATCGAAATTATCTGGTGGAGCTTCCACAGCAAACATTCTAACAATTATGGGAGAGTTTAGTCCTACCAATAACACCATTGCTCAGTATTTACAATCCTATACAGAAAATGAGACATTGCAAGCACAGGAGCCATACAAAAACTTTTATGTCTAAGACAGTGGAAACGAGAGATGAGGACTACTGGTCATGACTATAATTCCTGAAACTACTTCCTGGAAAGAATATGTGAACGGTACACAATAATATACGTATAGAAAACAATAAAGGGATACGTCCCAAACTTTAGAAATGTAAAAAAAACAATGGAATGAGAAAAATTCAGATTCTGTACTGTCCCAACTGCGGTGGGACAGGAGGCCATAAAATTAAGATGGAAAATCCTCTAAGAATACGAGGCCCAAGGCCTTTAACGTGCTGCCGAAAGAACTAAGTAACGTCCAGTACACCACCTGAATAATTTCAAGAATCAACTGAACAAGTTCTCGTGCAAAGTCCCTGACCCTGACCAAAACTTTTGATTAGGCCTACTGTATAGCGCATCAAATATTGATCGAAGCCAATAAAAATTATTTCGTCAAATTATTATAGTTTAATTGATATGACCATGCTTGCCTAAACATGTTTAAGTCTGTATGCATTATTTTTAGCATGTTAACCTAAAGTTCATTAACTAATGTATTTGACTAAAATTTTCAGACCAATTTTTTTTCAGTGCTAGTAGAAAAAAACTCATCCATCAAATCTCTTAACCCCCAAATAATGCAGGATGCTGCAGGGGTGGTTGACCGCAGGTCGATCCTGAACCATCGTTCGTCATCAAACGTAATTAAAAGTAATATATAAAAAGAAGAATAAAATGTTTGAACTTACATTATTTATTTAACCAACGTTTCGGTAATTACATCTCCCATCATCAGTGGACATAACTGCAAAAGAAAACCATTTAAAAAAAGGGATATTTTTTTATATTATAAAGCAAATATACCAGTAAATAATTTAAAAAATATACTAGTAAATAATTTAAAACAATTAAAACAGCCAAGTAAAGTACAGAGGGCTGACAAAAGTAAATAGACACCCCGGATGATTGTCTTCAAGAACAAATGGCAAAGCTGATCAATGGCATACCATAACGTGTGTCACCTTTACATAATTGAAAGGGTAAAGCAACACGATTCTAAATATATTGATGCCATTATTATTTACTGATAATAAATCAAATAAAAAACCTATGGATAATAAAAACCAAAGGCGTCTATTTACTTTTGTCTTTGTCGACCCTCTGTACATTATCTTACACCATTCAGATCAAAGCTGAACCATAATCATTTAAACCTGGTTTATTTCTAAAAAATATAAATTGACTCTGTAAGTTTATGGAGGTCATTTTCACGTGATAACTTATGCAGAATTGAAAAAGGTCATTGTTTTAAAGCAAGAGAACCTCCTTACAGTTGAATAAACCAACTAAATCCTTCATTTGAATTCATATTTGAAACTGTGACCACCCATTTCACTCTTAACAATTTTTCACTCTCTCGTAAGCTAAAATGTGAAACTGACCTCCATAAACTGATGGAGTCAATTCATAGTTTAGAAATAAAACAGGTTTAAATGATTCATGGTTCAGATATTGATTTTGAATATTGTAAGGTTGTTAGTTGGTTGTTTTAACTCTTATAAACTATCTACTAGTATAATGTTTTAAATTATATATATATATATATATATATATATATATATATACACACTGTATATATTTACTTTATGATGTAAAGAAATCCCATAATTATTTTCGAAGACTTTCATTTTAATTTTATCTGGATGATGATAAAATGAACCTCCTTTATCTATTTGATCTAGGAGACATTCTATCCATAGTCTATTAAACTAACTTAATCTAATCTAACATACGCAAAATTAACCTAACCTAACTTAACCTAATTCACAATAACTTATAGATTAAATGAAACGTCACGAGAACGACCCCAGTCTGGATAAATGCATAAAGCTCTTGATTTCCGCCTAACTTTCTTTCTTTATGCGCGAAGGAGGGACCAAGGGTGAATGCCCGCAAAAACGCGAGATTTTTTAATATAATAACTCGAGTATTCACAAATATTCAAGAAAATTCGTAAGTATTTACGAGTACTTTAAAAAGTAATCGTAACCCGTTGCCCGCATTCGGCTTCCATCTTTGAAAGAAAAACTTTAATATTTGCTATTTACCATTACTTATTCGGATTATAGGGAATTTAACATCCCAGAAGAATCCCTCGTTCGGATTTATAGGGGATTTAATATCCCAGAAGAGTCCCTTGTTCCACGCGCATTAGTTCTGTTCTCTATTAAAAATGATCTCCGGGGACCATTTTCAGTTGGATCATATATATATATATATATATATATATGATAATGTTATAATGTTATAATGTTATAATGTTTCAGACCAACAAAGACCCTAGGATCCACTCATGGCTGGTCTACCTAACTGTGTTCGTAATCGTGTATTGTGTATGTCCTCCGTGGTGGCGGAGGGGACCTACAATTTTACGTGGGTTCCGAACCACAAGAACATAAGAAACTTATTTAAAAACTGCCGGTAAATTGGCAACGACCAATTTTTACGAAACTAAATAATTATCAATTTAAAAATAATTAATTATCGGTTTAAAACTAAAGATAGAATCTCTCGGTCCAGAGGAGCAAGTCATAATAGACTACTATCCACAAATATGTTACATTCTATATCTATTTATAACGGACATGCAAATATATCAGATCCAAAGAATCCAGTCAATTTCATTACGGTATCCATCAAGTCACGGTCCATATCGATTGCGGACCAAGTCAAAATTTACAACCATATACATTATCAATTTAAAAATAATTAATTATCGATTTAAAACTAAAGATAGAATCTCTCGATCCAGAGGATCAAGTCATAATAGACTACTATCCACAAATAGTTACACTCTATATCTATTATATAACGGACATGCAAATATATCAGATCCAAAGAATCCAGTCAATTTCATTACGGTATCCATCAAGTCACGGTTCATATCGATTGCGGACCAAGTCAAATTTACAACCAATACATTACAATATATACACTTACGAGGAAAAGTGTAGGTGTGGCTGTAAAGACTGTACAGTAATGTAGAAATGTGTGTGCACCCATTATGGGTCTCCCATTTAAAGGTGTTTGTGGGGCAAGTGAAGATCATGAGTTTTTCAATACCTCACAGTACTATGGGGGGCACCGCTCGGCAGAGGAATCTCTTTAAATGGGGTGTGTAAGGACAGAGAGTATCCCCTAACCCAAGACGCTGCCTCCCTATATCCCACAACACTCGTGTTGAGCTGTGGGATCTATCCCCACAAAGCCTTAATTTTACTACCTTAAACTATACCCTTTCTATCAACATGCGCGTCCAATCGATTCTTAAACATGTTTATAGACGTGCTACTAATTACTTCTACCAACAAACTATTCCAGCTATTTACTATTCTATGCGTAAAAAAGTTTTTCGCAACTGCTGTCTCGAACCTTCTACTTGTCAACTTACACCCGTTATTTCTAGTCCTATTATAGTGAGATATTTCGAAAAAGCTATCTCTATCTACGTTATCAAACCCATTCATATATATATATATATATATATATATGGTTTTGGGGGCCGAATGTAAGAAATAATATAATAGATGTACACGTAATACAATAATGCAAAAATCGATGAAAAGAGAGAGTTATGCATCACACGCATCCTTCAATTATAAGAATGTTCATCATAATTTATTGTACTGTAGAACGGAACTTCTTCACAAATTAGTCTCTTCTTGAATATTTCAAGGCCTAAAAGTAATCCGTGAAGCCATGTTTTCCGCGCCTAAAATATTCCCATTTATTATATATATATATATATATATATATATATATATATATATATATATAATTAGTGAAATATGTTCAGGGATTCTAACAGGAATTTGCACAGGAATGCATCAGGGTTTTGCATGTCGTTCTACAAATATATATATATATTATATATATATATGTTACACACCCATTCTGAGTTGGATCATATATATATATATATATATATTTTTTTTTTTATTCTTGGTAACACTGGTTTTGCTTCCGCCCGAATTATTCATTCTGACGAAGGTCAAGCTTGTTGCTCCACCTTAGACTTACAGTTTAACGTGGAATCCGAACCACGACCCACCACGGATGGTCAGAACTTACTAAGTCCTTCCCTGGACTCGATCTTATGACTTCTCGATCAGCAGCCCAGTGTCTTAACCACTAGGCTACCCAGGGTACCCATTTATTTACTAACCAATTTTATTTTATGGAAAGATGAACAGCTGGGTGAGCGAGCGCCGCCTGCCGTCGCAGAGAATTGAACCGGACCCGGTGGATTCGTAATCAGCGATGCTAACTACTGCAGCAGCACCAATGACTTTTGCCATATATATATATATATATATATATATAGATATATATATATATATACACTAGAACACTCGCTGCGCCTTGCCCAGCAAAACCTCCCAGAAATACAATCTAGGGGAAACTAGGAGGAGCGTGTGTTACTAAAACCATCCCCGGTTCTCCCTGAATATGTATACTAAATGTGGTGCAAATTACTTTAGCCGTTTTGGCGTGTATAAACGAACACAGGACATCAGACAGACGTACATCATAATCATGACCACCCCATATATATATATGTGTGTGTGTGTGTGTGTGTGTGTGTGTGTGTATGTATACATGATGTTTTGAATAAGGGCTGTCATTATTTTTATTTTACATTGTTACATATAGTGTATTTACATATAGATTTTAAAATATATACATATATCATAATTTATGATAACGTATGTCAATAATCATAATAATAATGATATGTTTCATACTGAAATCAAGTCATCACATATACACATACACACATACAAAACTTCCCAGGATTGGTTCTAGTATCGAAAGGGTCAGTTTTACCAGACAATTCTATATTCACCGCTGCTCTAAACGCTTCTCCAAATACTCCAAATGATTGAAGCTACGTTAAAATTAACGTATGTTGACGTATAATTGAGTATTTTAGTATAATTCTCAATTTACGTAATAATATACCGTGTATCAATTCAGGCAGAAAATAACATAGATGGATGCTAAATCCACTGTACGTATGACAATTTACTTCCTCATGTATATAAGTTAATTACCATTTGTCTGTGTTTATCTTTTATGTACATATGTACGTACGTTATTATATTATATATATATATATATATATATATATATATATATATATTATATATATATATAACAGGATTAACACAATGGCAAACTATTCACAAATTATTTGGGAATATATTTGCCATTTCCAGTAGAATCTAAATATAATACAAATAATTAAATTACAAGGCGAAAAATATAAAAATTTAAATTTAAATTTTAGTAGTAATTAAATCGAAATAAAATTAAAAGATAACTAGACAATATTAATTACATAGATTTGATGTACATATAACGTCTAAGCAATACAAAGAGTAAGAATAAAAGTCTGCCTCCATAGTTGATGTATGATGACTACATTCAATAAAGAACGAACACAGGAATGAGTTGTTATTTTAGTTGGTTGTTTGGATATGGGACATTATTTTGGTTAGGACAAATTCAATTTAAAGGAGTTATATTATTGTTGTTTTAGTTTTGAAGATGTACAATTATTCTAAAATCCTTAAGTGTATTTGGTTATTAACAAGCATTAAAATTTCAAATTATTTTATGAGTAGGGGTTGATCATGTTCAACGCTATGACGATTTGCTCTGACGGATAAACCCAAATGTTGGGATAAACGCACATGAAATTGAAACTGCGTACTCCCAATATACGTAACCTTACAGCTATAGCACGTGTATTGATAAATAACATTTGGATAAATATTCTCTAGGAGTTTATCTTTAAATTTAAAGAAATTAGAAATTTTTAATAAAGGGGAAACCTAAAATTAATTTCAGGATAATAAATTTTTAGAGATTTACTTAATTCCCCCCACCCCCCACCCCAAAAAAGATAACCATAATAAGAGCGTGAAATATTTTGTATTTCTTTCTCTACTGAAATTGAGGGAGGTTTCTCACAAAATATGGTGTTAAAAAATATTTTTAACTGACTATCAAAAACTTGTGCAAAATATTTGTTTTATAAAATATTGTCTCAAAAAATTAAACTCACGATCGGTAGGTAAATTAGTTAGAACGCAATCCTCCTGTTATTTATTCGCGAACTTCGGTTTCCGATAAAGTATATATATATTAACTTCAGTATATACGAAGGACGGTTAGAAAGTTTTGCAAACAAGTAATAAAATAATATGTCAAGACTATGTTATTTCATGCATCATGAAGAAGGTGTGCCTTTGGATAGTAGTTGGAGCTAATTTCAATAACGTCATATTGTTTATCGTTTCAGGTTGAGAACTTAAAGTTTGGCATCCGAGGAAATTATGGATTTTTACAAACTTGAGCATCGGACTGTCATAAAGTTTTTATCCAAAGAAGGTGTCATCGCGAAGGAAGTCCATCAACGTATGCTGACCGTGTACAGTGATGGTGCCCCCTCATATACCACAGTAACAAGGTGAGCCAAAGAGTTCAGACGCGGGCGTGAGAATCTTGAGAATGACCGTCGGGCAGGACGGCCTTTACATACCATTGACGAAGTTGATGAGATTAGCACTGAAGTTGGACTTTCGCATGGAAGTGTTGTGACCATCAGACATGAGAATTTGGAAAAGTCTAAGGTTCCGGTAAAATGTTCCCCCGAAACTTCAGCAATCAGGATCGACAGCAGAGGGGTGGCATCAAGTAGAGATGCCCGTGTTGCGCAAGCTGCGGTTCGCGACTGTAGTTTCGAGCAACTCAGCCACCCTCCTTACAGCCCAGACGTGGCCCCAAGCGACTATTATTTATTCGAAACTTGATGTACTACCTGCATGGTCACCGCTTTGAGGATGATGAAGAGCTCACAGGGACTAGTAAAGCCTGGTTTGACCACTAATCAGAAGGCTTTTAAAGCCTGGTATCACGAGCTTGAAGGACAAGTTATAAGCGCATTAAAAATAAAGCGAGAGTTGTTTCTCTGCCATATTATTTTATACCTTGTTTACAGATTTTTCTGACCGCCCCTCGTGTGTATATATGTATATATATATATATATATATAATATATATATATATATATATATATATATATATATATATATATATATATATATATATATATATATATATAACTGAAGGTAATAATTTAAAAAAATTTAAATTGGTATAAACAAAAAAAAAAATATATATATATATATATTATTATATATAATATATATATATAGTATTGTATCAGTTGCTCGGAGACACTAGCACCGGGCCTCATATATATATATATATATATATAAATTATAATTTTTACAGTGAGATTTTTGTATATAAACACTTCGGCAGCATAACAAATGTTAATGTAAATGTAAAAGATGTTTATTAAAAAAAGGTAAATTATAATTCTCTCTCTCTCTCTCTCTCTCTCTCCTCTCTTCTCTCTCTCTCTCTCTCTCCTCTCTCCAATGATGTATCGGTTCCCACTCCCCCTCCCCAAAAGGGTTTTTATATGCACACTTGATGTAATGATTTTAATATCTCGTCTCGTGTCATTCAAATAATAATTTAATAGAATTTTAAAAAAATCAAATTACATATTTTATTGACGTTTTCCTCTATTTACAAATTGATTGATGACCTAATTGCGTTTCAACTATATATATATATATATACACACACATATACATATATATATACATAAACTAGAGAGGGAGAGAGAGAAAAAAACAACTATTTCCCGTTCTCTCATCGAGGTTAAGCATCGTTGGGTCTGTTCATTAGCTGGATCGGCGACCGTCCAATTCCTGTAGAAGGAATGGTTCAGATCCTACGAAAAGCTGGTTGTAGGTTCCCTACGTTTAAGGCCGTTACGAAGGGGGCCAAACAACTCCAAACGATATTAACATTTTATATATATATATATATATATATATATATATATATATATATATATATATATATATATATATATATCGTATAAATGGCTAGGTAGCAGCAAGAGGCCTTAAGAACGCAGTGGAAGAGTGAAGAAAAAAAAAAAAAAAGGTTCCAAATTAAAATTGAGAAGAAGTTTAAGCGACATTTGAATTAAATTAAAGATCCAACTCGGAAAAAGTTGTTCCAAGTTCGACTCGTAATGGATATTAAAACTTGTGCCGAGTTCGAAACTCGCTCCTTCCTGCCAGTCCACACAGGCCCTTACAATTCTCGGGAAAGTGAATGGTGGGGGACTTGGGAGAGAGAGAGAGAGAGAGAGAGAGAGAGAGAGAGAGAGAGAGAGAGAGAGAGAGAGAGAGAGAGAGTTTTATAAAGACATAATGCATTTATATGAGACTGTAACGTACCCTAATTTGCATGATTAGGAATTTTTCATTTTTATTGCAAACTCATATGGAAATTTATTCAGAAACATATGCAAAATAGCCTACATACAGCCACGGTAAGAGATATAGATATATAATATATATATAATTATATATATATATATATATATATATATATATATATATATATAATATATATATATATATATATACGAGTATTGGGTAAATCAAAAGTCTTACCTCAAAAAAATTTATTGTATAGTTAATTTTGAGGCAAGACTTTTGACTCACCCTGTATATAATCCTAACGAATTAAGTTAAGTTAATTGATAATGTTGCCAAATTTACTAAGCCTATTTACCGAAAGACAGAGTGTCGTAAAATTATTTGAAAATATTAAAATGGATCTAAGTACCTCACATTAGATGAAGCCTAATTTAATATGAAAATGTCACCACGTCACCACGAAAACGTCAACGTTGATTTTAGGAGCGTGAGAGTTCGTCTCACGCCGTAATTCTTACGTTATGCTGACGTTAGTTTTTTTATTTTTAATATACACATTGTCCATAACAGTACACTACATTTTTTTTAATTCATATTTTACAAAATATTTTCAGAAATATATTTCTATATACGACACATTATTTTCAGTAAAGCCTACCTATGTCTAGTCCTTAGATTACAGATAAAAGATAGATTGTGCGGCATTGTCTTTAAACTTAAACTCAAATTCCGTTTATTGTAATATTTAAAGCACTTACTGGCAATTATAAGATTGTCACGTTTAATTTTGGAGATACTAAAATATATTTTTAATGATTTGAAAAATGATTCCTCTATATTTCTTTTTTTTATAGAGATTATTTTCGTTTGGTTTTCAAATAAAGTATTATAGCTAAAATTTAAACAATACTGTATATTTTATACATTGGTTGTTATATGTTATAGCGTGTATATATATATATATAATATATATATATAACTAAATTTGGGAGCTATTGAAGAATAGGGACCCCAGCCTTCTTTAGTTAGGCTTATAAGGCTAACTAACGAAAATATCACGACCTAACTACCAATCGTTAGGTTAACTGTACGCCCTTGACGATTGGTTAGGTTAGGTCATGATATTTTCGTTAGTTAGCCTTATAAAGCTAACTAAAGAAGGCTGGGGTCCCTATTCTTCAATAGCTCCCAAATTTGTTCCCTCCATCTTATTTTTCAATTCTCTGATCTTGCTGTGCTGGTTCACACTCACATTTTAACATACAGTACAAGCAAAAATACCCGTCCTACGGACAGGATATTCTTTAAGCGAATTAAAGTTTAGCATTTAGAATTAGCTCACGAACCACTCACATTTTAAATGCAGTTTCACAGATTTTACTTGATTCATCTGATCAACAAATTCACGAAAGAAAGCAACCATCAAAATTTTGAGTTTTACATCCCAAGACCAATGAGCCAAAATCTTTAAATTTAAATGTTTTAGCATATAAATTTTTTTCGGTGATAAATTTTTTTGGGACACCCGGTTTGAAAAATAAAAAGTTGCTAAAAACACTGTAAGAATCCCACAGGGTGATGTCACCAAGTTTCATGAAAATCAGTCTAGCCGTTTGGACCTGAACAGGAGACAGACAGACAGACAGACAGACAGACAGACAGACAGACGAATATGCGGTGAATTTATGGTATGATGATGATAATGATGATGATCTACAGATCTACAGAAGCTAAGGCTAACAAAGACCCTAAGATCCACTCTAAGGTTAGCCCGAGAGAAAGGGAAGAGTAGGGAGTTAAAAGAGGAGAATAAGGGATTAAGTAAGTAGAAAAACCTATCATTCGTGGGTTAACATTCATTCAGAAAAAGAGAAAGAAAGACTCATCATCATCATCCGCCGGCCACTGCCGACAAGTCGGAAAAATAGTCGGAGAGAATAGGAAAGGGGTGAAAGACGAAAGGAAGTAAAATAAGAACGCTTACAAACCATGGAAACACAGTCTTGACCCAAGCACTATCATACCATGCAAACTACTATGATGATAATGATGATGATCTACAGATCTACAGAAGCTAAGGCTAACAAAGACCCTAAGATCCACTCTAAGGTTAGCCCGAGAGAAAGGGAAGAGTAGGGGGTTAAAAGAGGAGAATAAGGGATTAAGTAAGTAGCAAAACCTATCATTCGTGGGTTAACATTCATTCAGAAAAAGAGAAAGAAAGACTCATCATCATCATCCGCCGGCCACTGCCGACAAGTCGGAAAAATAGTCGGAGAGAATAGGAAAGGGGTGAAAGACGAAAGGAAGTAAAATAAGAACGCTTACAAACCATGGAAACACAGTCTTGACCCAAGCACTATCATACCATGCAAACTACTATGATGATAATGATGATGATCTACAGATCTACAGAAGCTAAGGCTAACAAAGACCCTAAGATCCACTCTAAGGTTAGCCCGAGAGAAAGGGAAGAGTAGGGGTTAAAAGAGGGAATAAGGGATTAAGTAAGTAGCAAAACCTATCATTCGTGGGTTAACATTCATTCAGAAAAAGAGAAAGAAAGACTCATCATCATCATCCGCCGGCCACTGCCGACAAGTCGGAAAAATAGTCGGAGAGAATAGGAAAGGGGTGAAAGACGAAAGGAAGTAAAATAAGAACGCTTACAAACCATGGAAACACAGTCTTGACCCAAGCACTATCATACCATGCAAACTACTATGATGATAATGATGATGATCTACAGATCTACAGAAGCTAAGGCTAACAAAGACCCTAAGATCCACTCTAAGGTTAGCCCGAGAGAAAGGGAAGAGTAGGGGGTTAAAAGAGGAGAATAAGGGATTAAGTAAGTAGCAAAACCTATCATTCGTGGGTTAACATTCATTCAGAAAAAGAGAAAGAAAGACTCATCATCATCATCCGCCGGCCACTGCCGACAAGTCGGAAAAATAGTCGGAGAGAATAGGAAAGGGGTGAAAGATGAAAGGAAGTAAAATAAGAACGCTTACAAACCATGGAAACACAGTCTTGACCCAAGCACTATCATACCATGCAAACTACAGACATACAAATAAAGAGAGTTACAGACATGCAAGTAAGGAGAGAAAAAAAAAAAAGGAGGTAGAGTATAACAAAAAGTGGGTTAGTTTACGCTACGAGCTACATCTACGTTCGTGTTAGTCTAATTTTTTTTTTAATAATTTTATTGCTGGCATATCACGCTGGCATGCCACAAGCTGGCATTAATCGTCAACAGACTCATGATGATAATGATCTACAGATCTACAGAAGCTAAGGCTAACAAAGACCCTAAGATCCACTCTAAGGTTAGCCCGAGAGAAAGGAAAGAGTAGCGGGTTAAGAGAAGAGAAGAGAATAAGGGGTTAAGTAAGAGCAACACCTATCACTCATGGGTTAACATTCATTCAGAAAAAGAGGAAAAGTGTCTCACCATCATCATCCGCCGGCCACTGCCGACAAGTCAGAAAAATAGTCGGAGAGAATAGGAGAGGGGTGAAAGATGAAAAGAAGTAAAATAAGAACGCTTACAAACCATGCAAACACAGGCTAAGATAACTAGGCTAGGCTAAAACAGGCAAAGTTAAGCTAACTAGTCTAGCTATCATCGAATCTACAATACAAGATGGCGTATTCTACAGATCAACGTGTGTTTATTGTGATATTTCCATAAAGAGTGTTGTGAAATTGCAACGTGATTTTAAAGCACAAATTGCAGTAACAGAAGCCTATGGCAGACCTGTAATAAATAGCCTAGCCTAGTTAGCATATCCTAAACTAAATGAAACCAGAAACCTTCAAAGTTCCGTGAAAGTAATGATGTGTCGTGAAAATTTATATATCAGACACTTCGTAACGTATAAACCAAAATAGAGCGTCTGTTTCTGGACCAGAGAGAGAGAGAGAGAGAGAGAGAGAGAGAGAGAGAGAGAGAGAGAGGAGAGAGAGAGATTTATACATATACAGAGAGAGTTCCTCTGGTTTAGTTGGTTGGAAATTAGATTTAGACTGTAAAGGCCCAGACCCAACTCTGACGTTGGCCGAGGTTGAAAATGAGCCGGCCACCTACTCTGCTTAGGTTCAGAGACTGTAAAAACTCCCCGACACTCACCCCGTTTTTTTCCCCGATCTTTTAACACCATCTAATTTGCAGTAGACAGACCAAATCTAACATACTTTAACTTAAAGTTGTTAACCTAACGCGTAACTTAATTCAGTCTACCCTACCAGTAGGCCGTAGATCAGTGTGTAACACCGTTTCCCTACATAAACGAAGTGTAGACCCTGAGATCGGGATTCGATTCCCGATGATGCTAGTTAATAATAATCCAGAAGTTAGTACAATGAGCCGCATTTATTGGCCTGAGTGCTATAACAGTTTCTGGTCCTCATCACTAATTATTAAGAAGGAAAAAGTCAAGCTAAAATATAATCGCGTTTATTAAAAACTAAAAACTAATTCGTAATAATATAATTTCTTTTATATATACTTGGAATTTTTTAAAATAAATCTTAATAAAATTGTAAGAAAGAATGACAAAATTTGCATATTGCCCATTTGAGAATGTATAAAAAGAATAAATCCTAATACATCACCTGCCAAATTAGAACGCCAGACTATATATACTGTGAATGACACTACATGCGGTATGAGAACACATTCTGTACACACACACACACACACTATACACAATTTATGCGCCAGAAATAAGATTTTCCGTTTCACTGTACAGTGATAATTTATAATCAGGCTTCATTGAATATCTTATATGTATTCGTTATACAGATGGACCTATACAGTGTCATCCTATAGGAAACCCATTGAAATTCATAATCCAATAAGTTATCATAAGTGTTCAAAATGTTCAGTTAAAAAAACCATTTAATTAATTAATTAATTAATGACATAATTCCCATTGGGTAGAGACCTTTTGGACCCCTTGTATATATACATATATATATATATATATATATATATATATATATATTATTATATATATATATATTATATATATATATAAAATTTTCCAAGGTTATGGTCCCAAATTACTCGCCGTTTTAGTTGTTTATACCATTTTTTGCATTATATATCTATCACTATTATGTATTTCCTGTGTTTTCATGAATATATACCATGTACATTGTAGAGTTTGGGAAAAAAGTTCGCCGAGAAGCATAACATTTTTAAAAAGCCTAAAAAATTACTGTAATTTGGATTTTTGTTTTGGTAACTAATAAAATTTCAAAAACAAAAGGAAATTGTTAGTAATTAGTAATTTTTTATGCTTTTTAAACAGTTTTTGTTTTTAGGCGAACATTATTCCCAAACTGTCTGCCCACCCTCACTAACGTATTTTTAATTTCTCCTATACGAGATTTCCTTTCGTTTCACACGCCTCTACATACACTATTGTGCCCCTCTTCAGATCTTATTATTGTGTAGTAACATAATGCAACCCTTCAAACGCTCTTTCATTCTCACAAGCAATGACATTCTTTCTGACCTCCCACCTTTCACAAATCCACGCTCGTGCATGAACATCCTCATCTCTTGTTTGGTCATTCCTTTCCGTGACAGATTTAGGACCAAGAGATTAAGAGAGGTTACATTTTCAAGAACATATATAGCTTGGCTCCTCTTTGTTCCACGTATAATGGCAATTTTATGGCAAAATCGTTATTCAAGATTCTTTGCACGTAAAAAGGAAGCAGCTTAAATCAGTTCTGATGATATAACTAAATATTTGCAAATTTCATTGCCTGAAAATAAATATTTTGATTCAAACGCGGGTTTTGTTTATGCTATGGATTGTCTATGGCAGTGGTTACCAGCATTTTTTGGCTCAAGGCACCCCAATGCTTCTTACGTACTTCTTTCGCGGCAGCCCAGAGAATTTTCGTTTCCCGTATTTACCATCCAGTTACCCTACCCCTCCACTCCACCCCCAACACCACGTAACTTTAAATTAAGCCTATATAGTTTCTCTATGGACATAATAAAATCGCCAATGTTTTGTTTCATTTACAATTTTCATATCTTATATATTTGTCCTTTTCACAAAATTTCGAGGCACTCCTATTGGAAAACACTGGCCTATAATGAACATCTATTTAGACATTTCTTATGACAGGCTATTTTTGCAATATATCAATATTATTTTCAACAGTATTACCTCGCTGTTGCTAATGTTCAGTGTTTACATGATGAATTTGGCCAAAAATAAATTTGGTAACATTCTATCCAGCAATAATTAATTATATGTAAAGTCAACTTACGTAGTCTACGTACAGTACATAGACTACATAGAGTTAGCGTTGTTTTAGGATTCTGATTGTCCAAAAAGTCTGTAAGCTTTTTTTGACAGCAGACTTGTTTAAATTAAATTTCGGAGCACTATCCATAATCAAAATTTTATGTTATTTCAGTTGCAGTATACCTAGATAAAAAACTATGGTCTGGTGCTACTATATTTAGTTAAGATGTTAAGATATTAAATTTCTGTAATCTAGAAATTTAACTACTAGTATATTTTTAATGTTTTTCAAAAATGGAAACCTTGAACAAAATATTGATCAAACTCTGAAAGGGCTCCAATTTAACAACATACTGTATATACGAAGATACTGCATAAATTATATCTAAGATGTTCGGCCTCACAAATGTTTGTCGATCACAAAATTTTAAGTTTCCCTGAGGTAAATATAATAAACGTGCTCAGTATATCCTATAAAACAATCTCAAACACTGAAAAAATTATACACTGGTTCAAGTTGTATATCACTCCTTCTGTGTATCTTTGAAAATGTGGGCATCTGGGTAGGAAAATGTTGGTCTTTAGTTTGAATTAATGGTTTAATTTTGTTCGTAACGGGGTATTTCGCTCACATTGCCCCAAATTGTATTACAACTTGTAACTATTATTTACTGATACCGTATATTAACCCAGTTTAATATGAACATTACTTTATTTCAGTAAATGGATCACCTGAAGATCATGGCCCCAGCCTTCTTTAGTTAACCTTATAAGGCTAACTAACGAAAATATCACGACTTAACCTAACCAATCATTAGGTCAACTGTACGCCCTTGACGATTGGTTAGGTTAGGTCGTGATCAGGGCTGTGGAGTCGGTGATAAAATTTGCCGACTCCAACTCCGACTCCGACTCCAAAAATTTTAACATTCCGACTCCGACTCCAGAAATCTGACTTGTATAATTACGACTCCGACTCCAGAAATCTGACTTGTATAATTACGACTCCGACTCCGACTCCAGAAATCTGACTTGTATAATTACGACTCCGACTCCAGAAATCTGACTTGTATAATTACGACTCCGACTCCGACTCCAGAAATCTGACTTGTATAATTACGACTCCGACTCCAGAAATCTGACTTGTATAATTACGACTCCGACTCCGACGGAATGTTAAGGCCAAATTGATTACGATTAGCTTTATTAGGCCAATGGAGATTCATAAACAAGGCATTTCGTCACCACCACATGACTCATCAGGTTACTTAGTGGCTGTAACTATGTCTTAATGGCTTTTTTTCTTTTTATTCAAAAATTACAATAAATCCCAAAATACAAACTGATTGAAGCTTAAACAAAATAAGATTATTATTGGTTTAGCAAATTAATAAGATGTTTTTGTATTATTATAAACAACCGTAACAAAATGTACTAACTAAACTGAATTTGTTCTTAAAAAAGGATCGCTTCCATTAAATCTTCTTTCAGTGATGCTCTTAAGTCAGAGCGGATGATTTTAAGGCTGAAAAATAAGCGTTCTCACTAATTTGAGTAGGTGGCAAGGCCGTAACATCATAGAAGCATCTTGGACAATTTTGGGGTATTTAGCAATTGCTTCTTTCACAGTCAACTTTGATGAACGATCAATCTTTTCCACTCCTCCAATGATTTATAGAAATTGATTTTGAATTTATCCAATGCACTCTGGGGGTGTTCCTCCTGTTCCAATTCCAATCGCCTTCGCTTTGATCGTTCTTGTCTGTCCAGATGTTTCAAAATCTAATTCTTCATCAGAGCCTGAATTTGATGACGACGACGAAATCGTATGACTGCCATGAAGTGGCCCAACTACTGCCTCGGATTCATCATGACCATGATCTCGTAGACCTTCAATATGTATGGCTACATCACATAAGGCAGCTCTGGCTCTGATTTGCTGCGCTCTGTAATGTCACTCTGTACATG
>JAJOZX010000558.1:0-65000 GCA_023014485.1 Bathynomus jamesi
CCAAAGAACAAGGGCATTAATGTGGAACAGGATTTCTTCAACTTTATAATTTACCCCCCATTTTGGTCCACACTAATATATATATATATATATATATATCTACACATTTCAACTACAAACAACACACAGTATAATTAATGTAAAGAAACGACGCTTGTGTAGAAGAACGTTCCGCACAAGATAGGAGGGAGAACGAACAAATGAAAAATGAGGTAACCACCCGGGAATCGAACCCGGGATCTTCCGATTGCCGGTCAGATATGCTACCACTATACCATGGGCCTCGATTAATCAGAAGTCGTAATTCTCCTACATACAGCAGAAACCAATGCCCTGAGGGGACACCTTCGCATGCCGTACATATATAATCTACATTTTAACTGCAACACAGTATAATTAATGTTGTTTGCAGTTGAAGTGTATATATATATATGTACGGCATGCGAAGGTGCCCCCCAGGGCATTGGTTTCTGCTCGTATGTAGGAGAATTACGACTTCTGATTAATCGAGGCCCATGGTGTAGTGGATAGCATATCTGACCGGCAATCGGAAGATCCCGGTTCGATTCCCGAGTGGTTACCTCATTTTTAATTTGTTCGTTCTCCCTCCTCATCTTGTGCGGAACGTTCTTCTACACAAGCGTCGTTCTTTATATATATATATATATAAATATTATATATATATATAATATATATATAATATATATACCTTTGGTTAGCTTCCGCCCGAATTGTTCATTCTGACGAAGGTCAAGCTTTTCACTCCACCTTAGACTACAGTTTAACGTGGAATCCGAACCACGCCCCATCAGCAGCCCAGCGTCTTAACCACTAGGCCACCTAGCAACTATATACATATAACGACATGCCATTGCTTAGATTAGCTCAAAAATGTATTTCACCTAATGGCCATGCAATTAAGACATCTGGACGAGTAAAAAAAAAATTTTTCCTCCATAATGAAGTACAGTTGTGGAAAAAAGTTAACCGAAATAAAAATAAATTTCAAGAGAGTTCTTTGAAATTTTACGTTTGGAGAACAAGCCCCCCCCCCCCCCAAGTTGTTAAGCAGAAAAAGCGTTACAAAAAATGTTCCAACGCGGTACACATTGCGGAAACAAATTATATTCTCCTCACACGTTTTTCTCCTTTATCTTTTTCTTGTAAATTCCCTTTCCATCTGCTGAAGTAGCTGGTGAAAGATGCATTAGGTATCCGTTCTGCTTTAACTAATAAATGCACGTTCACTATTCTTCTAACTCTATAGACTTCAAACGTAAGTCTTCTCTCATTTTCACAGATGCCCTGATTGAATCTACCTATAATTATTTAACAAATGCCTTGTCTGCCGAGATACGTGCGCTGCATCATGCTATATGTCCTCTTTCACAAAATTACTTTCGTCCCGAAACTTTTTAAACCAGCCTTGATTCAATTTGCAGTAAAGATTCTTAACATGTTTTTGCAAGTTTTACTCGTTTTGAAATGGGGTTGAGTGGGGAATATTTAGTACTTTCTAACCTAACTAATTTTAACCAATCAGAACCTAACCCAACATTAGCCTAACCTCAACTTTCGCTGTCAAAGATGCTTTCATGAATGCCTATGAAGTAATTGTGATGCTCAATACTTTCCTACGATGCATGTACATTTTTCCCATTTTTGTAGGTGAACTAAGCCTTAAACGAGACACTCAAATGAAGCAAGGGATACGAACTTCACAAACTTAGAAACTGTCTTAATCACGCACTATCTAGCACAGTTATTAAAAGTGATAATTTCATAAATAGTTATAAGTGTTGTTAATTTATAGATGGCTAATGTCACTGGGCGATTTATTTAAATTATGTGAATCTGTATACATTAGCATACTTACCAACCCTACTGATTTGAAAGCTATTCTATCGAACAACATGCAAATAATATCAAACCTTTTACGCTCAGAATGAGCAAGTGTGCATCATTTTAGGCTAGAATTTCAAAAATTTCCCAGAGTGGGGTGGATGCTCCCGGACACCCTGGCATTGATTACAAATCCTACAGCTTGTGCTTTTAAAAATGTTGGCAAGTATGCATTACATATATTTATCCTATCATAATGGGTCTTAAATGCACAGGGACACAAATGTCGAGAGGGAAAAGTTATTTGAGCATCATACAGAAAAATTCCTTGAACGCAAGTTGTATGAAGACATCTTAAGGCGTAGCAACCTGAGTATTTAGCACTCAAACACAAAGGTACATGATACTAGATTAGCGTTGATGGCTTTTCACAATATTATAATGTTTCACCCAGGTTGAACTATCACTAAATTTTGCATTACAAATTCCCAATCGCGTAATGTTTGAGCACTAAAAATGGCAAACCCAAATGCTTCTCACAGATTACTACAAAATTTGAACAATTCATCATGTTTTACTGCTCTGTTGAAAGTGCAAAGTAACACAAAGTGTGCAAAGATCCTGAAATTGGTAAGAAATTGTGTAAAAGTTTCAAATTTGATTACATGTAATGATTATTTAGTGCAGTAGATGACTACACAAAAAGTGTACTTTTTAGGTACACATTTCTGCTTATGAAATAACCCTTTTCTTAATTAAAATATTACTTTTTTAGGTATAACAAACAAATTCACTGAAATATTTTTTTGAGTAATTTCAGGTGTGTGAAACTACACACTTTTGTGAGCTGCTTCCAGCGATAACAACAGCATAAAATCTTCCCTTCGTATCTCAATAGGCAACACCGTTTCCCTGTAAGAAAAGTTAAGACAGTGAGGTTAGAGGTTCGAATCCCGATGATGCTGGTATTACACTAAGCGAGTTAGCGCAACGGGACGCATTAATTGGTCTGAGCGCTGTGCCGGTTTCTGGCCCTCCTCAATGATTATAATTAAGTAACTAGAAAACTGTCAAGACGGGTGAGCCGACCGAGCTTTGGAACAAGTTTTACAATACAGTTAAATGCTTTCATCAGTTGTTGAAATTAGATTGGTACAGAAAATTGAATGAATAGTTCACTTGTATTTCGGTCAAAATGAAGCAATGAAGGGTCTCTCCCTTTTTAAAATTTAACTTCCTGACAGCAAAGATTAAACGTTGGGTTTTTTCCTGCGATGAAAACATCAAATCAAAAAATTTCATTCAGAAAAGAACACAAGTGAGAGAATTTTACAAATTTTAGATATTTGTTACGCCATTAATATATTCACAATACTCTCATCTGAATATGCTCTTGGAAGCATGGAGGCATTTTAGGCAAAATTAATGGCATTTAGTTTGTTTATTGCATAAAAATAGTGAAAGTGCCAAGTAATAGTAATAGAGACAACAAAAGATAATAATAAATACAATAATGAATTTACACAATGTTACATAATTTTAATTAAATGATTTAATGTATATTTATAGTAGAAAGTAAATTATGTTTAATAAAAATATATATAAAAAAATTACGAAATTAAAGGTGATTAATGAAATTAGCATATTTCAAACAGCTGATTACAAAGTGAGAATTTTATTACTATGGTAAAGATGGCAGTAGTGAATTTATACATCAGTAGGAGCTAATGAAGTGCTTTTTTAGTGATTTGCGAAATACATTTAGTGATGAAGCCTGCCTCATATGCATGGAAATTGTATTCCATACATTTGCTCCTTTGAAAGAGTGCATTTCCTGTAGTTTTTATTGTATATTTAGGTTTGTGTATGAAATCCCTAGGCAGTCTGGTGTCATAACGATGGTGTATTTGATGAGGGGATGATTGCTCTTTGAATGGGTGATGTATGTCGATTTTTATTGATAACTTTGAACATACAGCAACATTGAGTTTGTACGTCATTTAGTTTTAATATATTTAGCTCTTTAAACATTGAGGAAGTGTGACTTTGTCTGTTGTCATTATTCGAGAGAGATCGCAGACATTTTTTATGAATTACTTCCAAAGGATGTTTTATATGTTGCTTTGAGATACCCCATGCTGCAATACAATATAGTAAATGTGGATGAATGAAGAAATAATATAGGGTAAGGAGAGCGTTTTGAGGAAGGGTCTTTTTTTAGTTTAAATAATATGAAGAGAAATCCTGATATTTTGGATTTGACATGTTGTAAATGACGACTGCATTTTTTTTGTCTAAATTAATGGCAAATACTTTAACCTCATTCACCCTTGCAAGAGTAAAATTTCCAATTTTTATTTGACAGTTTATATTAATATGTTTTGTGGTAATGATCATGTAAGATTACTTTGTCAGGTTCAATAAAAGTTTATTAGCACACATCCATTTATACACATTTTCTAATTGCCGGTTCGTTTCATTAATCAGAAAGTTTGCTTTATGATGGGAAAAAGTAAGTGTGGTATCATCCGCGTATAATACGCAATTTAATGTGGTTGAGAGAAAATCATTGACGTCAATTAGAAATAGTAATGAGCCAAGAGTAGATCCTTGTGGGATTCCACTAGTTTGCATCACCTTGTCCGATAAACTGTCTTTTAATCTGATATACTGATGGCGGTTTGACAGATACGATTTAAACTAATCGAGGATATTTCCTCTTATTCCGTTGACAGCATGTGAAGTTTATTCAATAAGATTTCATGCGAAAATGTATCAAATGCTTTTGACAAGTCTAGGAAGATCACAGTACTGGGTATGTATTTTTTGATGTTTAAATTCTGATACACATTTTGTAATAGCATGTTTATGGCATCCTCCGTTGTATGTCCAGTGTCCACCTCTAAAACCAAATTATTTGTTAAAATATCGTATTTGATTAAGAATTTAGTAAGTTTATTGTACACGATTTTTTTCAAATATTTTACTGGAAGTCGGCAATATAGAAATGGGGCGATAATTGGATGGAGTCTTTAGGTTTCCCGACTTAAATATAGGGCATAGTCCGGCTTCCTTTAAACTGTCAGGGAATATACCTAGTGTTACTTAGATGCTTAGTATGTCAGAGAAAGGTATATTAGATCTGGAATTAGGAATGTTCTACTTTACGCGCGGACGCTGATCTCCTATAAACAACGGAGCAAAATTTCCTCGCGAAAACCAAGTTAAAATTTATTTATTTAAAGCTTTTAACGGGGTACTTTGTAGCAGCCAGATGTGGACAGGATAACAGCCGAAATACTCTTTACATTACGTACCTCTCTTAAGCAAAGAAAAGATAAGAACACACAAATCACTGAGGGGATAAGTACGTAAAATATTTAAAATGCAGATTTGTATACTACAGCCTACCTGTATAAGAGAAAACAGTAAAATACAATTCGTATACAGAGAAAGTTTTCAACTTTGAAGATTTTCTAGACCATTATAAGATTTGCATATTCCAGAACTATTTCAGGATTTGTAATCTGATTATAACATCTGAAAAAAGCAAGAATAATGATGCCTCTCAAACCAAACTTATTCATTTGGTGAAATATGAAAGGATTTTAAAGGAATCGCCGGTAAGCTAAATTCAGCGGATTTCGCATGAATTTCCAAGTTTTCTTACGCATGCAGTGAGCTCGAATAAAGCCCAGAGGAATACGGTTGCATACGTATTCAATTTAGGGTGGAGTGTATTTTTATGAAAATCAATATTTCAAAAATCAGGGGTGCTAGATAGTTGTCAAATGTCTAAAAATGAACATTGGTAGTGGTTTTGGGTGGTTGCAAGTGATACTGCATCAGCAACCACACCATCCATACCACAACTGTAAAAAACCCTGTATTTTGCCTATTTTGGGTTCTATAATAGGTAGAAACACAATCTAAAAACTGTTTCTTATGATTTTTTTTGATGCTGAGACTGATAAAATTATTTCCAAAAGTGTAAAACAGAGTTTTAACACATTTTCATGAAAAAGTAATGCATATTGACCATATATTACAAATTTACACTATAAAATTTCATCAAATAAATGTAGAATCTAAACAAATTCTTGCTTTGTATTAAACTTTTTTATCAGTTTACGGGATTTTATACACTGCCGGATCATGCCATCTCTTCTATTGAACCCAATGACAGCTGCAGATGCCTCAGTCACAAGCTTGATATGGCGTTCTACCACTTGATTGTGGCATGGCTGTTTGAACTTCAAAGGATTTTTTCTAATGTTCGCAAGTTCAGTTGATGTAAGATGGGTAACTATTGGAGGCTCTGCTGTCAAGTTATCAAGGTTACTCATCTTGTCATACGATTTAGCATTTTCATTGATTATAGGCACCTTAAATTTCCTGACAGTGCGGTCTCTTGTATAACTCAAACTGTCATAATCATCATCATTCACATCATCCTCAACTTCCAAATCTCCGCCGGTGAAATCCATTTTGACTCTGATGTCCTGGGTTGTTTTCTCTACTTCACCCCTCAGTGCCAGGATCTTATTTACTGCAGTGTTTCTTCTCTCCCTGTCCTCATCACCAAGCATTGATATTATAATGTTTTCGGGTGAGCAAAAAAAGCATTCCTTCTTAGGGTTTTTAGGGCAATGTCTTTTACTTTCTTATTAGGAAACTTGGAGATTCTGCTCAGCATTGAAAAGAAGTTTCTTGAACCATCGGTCACTGAGTGATTCTTCTTGATTTCAAACCAGCTGGGGAAATACACTTTTAAACAGAACTCAGCAACAGTTATCAATACTGAACTCGGCTTTTTCTGTGAAACATAGAATCTGAGTATTCTACAACCTAATGTCAGCCATCTTGAGTGATTTAATGGCCCAACTTCTAAAAGCTCAAGGTCCTTTTCAATAGTCCCTAGCATGACTGCCATGCATATTCTATAAGCATAGTATTGGTCACGACTGAGATCATCAATTACATCATTGGGCAATATAGCGAAATTCTGATTGGCTTAAATTTGACAACATCCCATTCAGAAACCATACCACCTAGCTGTTTTCCTATTGGCCCTGAAAAACTATCAGGGCTCTTCGTAGTCCCATCGAGCTCCATGAAAACATGACGAAGAGGTAGCTCGTTACAATGTAAGAGGCATATGATCCTTTGCAGTGGTCTTCCAATAAGCTCTTCAAAGACTCTGATCGCCCCTGAATTATGTCCAGTCATCACTGCAGTTCCATCTGACCCCATGACTTGCAGGTTGTTTTCCAGATCAGTGTCCTTCACTGCTTCATAGAGACTTAGTGCAATTGATACACCGTTCCCATTCTCTGGGGTAACATGTGTCAGATAATGTCCTCCTGAAACATTTTAAACAAAATTTAAGGAAATAATAAATGTATTTGAGATCAGTAGATTACCAGGTATGACCAATGAACATATATAACTATCGCATAGTTCTTACTCCTTAATGTTACTAAGACCAAATTTATGCTATCCACTAAAAATTTAAAACATACCATACAGAAAACAGTGGCTTACCCGGTTCTCCGACTATAACATAGTGCTCTTCTACTTTGGTTTGTTGATAATGTCGCCCCTCTAACTCTGTAATTGTCACAGTACCATCCTGTCGCCATCAACATAAATGCTGTCCACTAAACCAAAGAATACTTCTTCCTCAGCTCTGATCTGTTCACGGTACTTACACCGTTGCCTTCGTAGTTTACTCCTGTATTAATGAAAATTGTTTACAAATTTATAAGGCTGGAGGTAGCACTGATAAACAGGAATATGTACAACAGGAAACAATGAACAGTGATGGGCTAGACTTTTATGCCTGAGCCCAATATATTTGAAATTTATTTTTCCATGTTACAATGTATAATATGTATAATTAAATAAAATTACTTTACTTCTTATTAGTAGTAGTAATTGTAATTTTGTTAAAAAAGCTTAGGAAATGTGGATGAAAATGTAATCATGATAATTTTGAAATCTTACCTGTCAATGACGTTAGTGTTGTCATCATCAGTGATAATGCCAAAATCTTTTAAAACTGCTGACGCTACCGCTGCACCTGCTCTGTCGGAAATTGAATACCTGCAAGATTGTATTTTGAAGTTGAGAAAAATGATATCCATTTTAAGTCTACCGAAATGACATGGCACATACAACTAAGTACAGTTATTAAAGAACAATCACAATTCACAAGTGCTAATTTACCTATCAACAGCTCTGCACAGGTTCTCCAGATCTTGGTAATTACAATGAGAGGAACCAGCAGGCTGTGGATCATCTCGAGAGTCTTCTGATGGAGTTTCGCTAGAGCTACCAGTAGTGTCTGGACTGTCTGGTTGAGGTTGTGATGCACTTGCCTCTTCTCTCCGGCTTCGTTCACTGAACAATTAGTATGACTAGATTTACTATGCCAATATATATATATATATATATATATATATAATAAAAAACATCAAAGGTTTAATTAAAATGGTTCAAGTCATGATGTACTCTCTGACTAACCATAATTCCGCTCGTTGTTCGTCAATTATTCTTCTCCTGTATCTAACATCTGCCTCTGTGAGCTTTTCCTCAAATCTTGAACAGTATCCTAGCCTCACAGATTTTTGATCCTCATAGAAGGAGAAATCATCCTGAGTCATCCTCAGTTTAAACTCCTCCAATTTTCGTCGTTGAGAAAGATCCTCAGAAAAAATATCAAATAAACAATCAAGCTCTTTGACAAACAATTCTAGTTTTGCCAAATAGGTTGAACCTCTCTTTGTGACAGAGTATCGATGAAACCTGTTGATGCATTTTCGAAGTTGAAATATTAAAAAAATCAATATTATTTTCTTAATTAGAAATTAAAAATTGTGGTCACAAATCGCTTAAATATTTTTTAGTTTAGAAATTTTGGCTGAAATACATAGATAAATTAATTCACAGGTTTACAGAGCACATCACAACAAAATTATATTTAAAATAAAAAATTTACTATTGGCTAAGAAGACATTCTTGTAATTAATTTAGTACTACCCAGGATAGAAAGTTATGATGACTTACCATGAAAAGTCTGCTGCTAGTTTGTCCACCTTCGTCTCAATGGTGCGCAAGGATAGTGGATAAACATTACACCAAATCCATTGTTTCCTCAACTCATCTGCAACTTTTGTGATGTTTTCCTTGGTTTTCCAGTTTGGCTCCTTAAGTAGACGCTGAACAACTTGTCCAGCGGTAGGTAATTTTCCATTAGGAAAACTGTCAATGGATGGAAAACTATGGCCACCGTGTAAGACTTTTGTTGTCTGGCTTCTACGTTTCATAAGTAACTAAAAATCTTGAAGACGTTAAACTAGTGTTAATTGAATAGGTTATAAAAATTCTGAAAAATAGAAGTAAATATAAAGTAGGTTGGACAAAAACAGCTACTGATTTTAATTTAACTCTCAAAAAATATGTTTATACATCAATGTACACTTTTGAAAATAATTTTGTTGTTCTCAGCATCAAAAAATCATAAGATGCACTTTTTAGATTGTGCTTCTAGCTATTATAGAGCCCCAAATAGGCAAAATAAAGGTTTTTTTTGAGTCGCATGTGGGCGTGGCACATATAGAGTGTGGTTGCTGATGCGATATCACCAGCAACTACCAAAAACCACCACCAATGCTCATTTTTAGACATTTGACAACTATTTAACACCCCTGATTTTTTAAACTAAACAATCACTCCACCCTAGATATGTATAGGAATACGGTTGCGTACGTATTCATACGTATAGGAATACGGTTGCGTACGTATTCATACGTATAGGAATACGGTTGCGTACGTATTCATACGTATAGGAATACGGTTGCGTACGTATTCATACGTATAGGAATACGGTTGCGTACGTATTCATACGTATAGGAATACGGTTGCGTACGTATTCATACGTATAGGAATACGGTTGCGTACGTATTCATACGTATAGGAATACGGTTGCGTACGTATTCATACGTATAGGAATACGGTTGCGTACGTATTCATACGTATAGGAATACGGTTGCGTACGTATTCATACGTATAGGAATAATATATTAAGTAAAATGATGAAATCATGATTTTCGTTAATAAAAAACCCGAAAAGTGACAAACGTTTTCGGATTACAACTGTCTTTATGTATATTTCCGTTGCTTTTAGATTTTGCGTTTTTAACTTATGACCTAAATGAAGGCTATTTATCAGCCGAAAGAGCCTGTCACCTCTTTAGTTCCACTAATTTTCTTTTCTTTATGAGCACATAACGCAGAAAAAGTGATTTGATGCCTTGTTTTCCTTTATTTTCTGCTCGATCTGAATTTTTTTAGGCAGTATTTTAAACCACCTTTTTTAAGCTCGCCTTTTCCGAATTATGAGTTCTGTCACCGATGCAAATTTTTGTGTCTTAACTAATACGTAAGAGACTGTTTTGCATATTTATGAAAATAATTATGGCTTAATCCGAGTTGCACTTTGCTCGGCTTCAAGGCAAGGCAAAATAATTACATTATACTTAATTTGGGAAGTACTTACGTCAAGATTCTGTAAAAGTATACTTTCGGCATGCCAGTTCCTGCAGTTCAGAGAGTAACACAGTTCCAAGTAAGCGAAGTGAAGAGGTTGAGGTCTGAGGTTCGACCCCCAATAATGCTAATAATAATATACGAATTAGCACAATATGCAGCAATAGTTGATCTGAGAGAGAGAGAGAGAGAGAGAGAGAGAGAGAGAGAGAGAGAGAGAGAGGCGCAAAAGTCGCGTATCATAGGAATTTTCAGTGTTGACTACAATATATTTTTTTCTTTCAGGTAGGGGATAGCTACGAAATTAACAATAGACGAGATGAATTGGTACAGAATTTAAATTCTGTACCGATTCACCGATTTGTTGTACCTGGTATTCCATACATTAAAACCAAGCTCACCCTCTCGTCTATTAATTTCGCAGCCATCCCCTAACTAAAAGAAAAGAAATAATATATTATAGTAAACACTGAAAATTCCTATAATGCGCGACTTTTGCGCCACCCTGTATATATATAACTTGGTTGAATGGTTTGTTCTTAGGGAAGCGTAGCTTAGCGAGGAATAGGAGGACGAAAAGATGGTACATGTTTATTTACAGACGTTTCGGAAAAGTTCGATTTCCATCATCGGTGCTAAAAAGTTTAAAAACAAATAGAAATAAATAAGTATAATAATATATTGTTCGTTTTTGTTTATTATATTTATTTATTTATTTCTATTTGTTTTTAAACTTTTTAGCACTGATGATGGAAATTGAACTTTTCCGAAACGTCTGTAAACAAACATGTACCATCTTTTCGTCCTTCTATTCCTCGCTATATATATATATATATATATATATATATATATATATATATATATATATATATATATATATATATACTCTTAAATACTCTCTAGGATAAAAAATGGCATCTTTAAAATAATTCAAATTTTGTTATTAATAATAAAATGTAAATTTAAAAACAGACAAAGAACCTTTTTTCTCATTTAATTTCATTTTCTAAGAGTACTCCAATCCAGAGTCAAAATTTTAAGAGGCCACTTCCGAAACAGAAATGCAAACATACTCCGATTTCGAAAGAATACTCCACACACCAGCTATTCCATGATGTTTGCCAGTCCATTAAGCCAGAGGAAGGAGAAGCTAAATAAATCAAAAAATCTTCAGTCGTTCAACTAGACTCGCTCGGTTCATCCCAACATATTGGTTGTTAAATGCGTGACTTAACCCCCGTACTAACAACCAGGGATCCGAGGACGTGCGACAGAGGGAACCTGCAACCTAACGTGGAATTTTCTTCTGAGATTACAACTAAAAAGTAGATCTGGTGTGAAATACCTTCTACAGGAATTCACTCATGAACGAAAAGTTACAAAAATTGAAGAATGAATGATTTTTCGTACAGAGTGAAGTTCAACTTCAAATTTAATGGAGCTATATCCACTTCGCCGACCACCCCTTCTCGCGAAAAAAGAAAAAAAATCGACCCATGTCGGTTTTGAACGTCGTTAAACGTTTTGAATTTGGTTTATTTTAAACGTGAAGTAACCAGACCAAACCTAACTTGGGATAACCCTAGCTACATCTAACACGTGCTAACTTAACCTAATCTAACCCAACAAATGGGGAAGGGCGGAAGGTTGTAAATTTGAAGCGTGTTTCTGTCATTGTCTAAAATATTTTCTTGACTATGTGGGGTAAGCATTTAATTAGAGAGTTGTTATATAGGCCTATTTTAGAGCAATAGAATAATTTTTTTCTCGGCACAACGCTAAAGTTGATGAAAGTGTTGAGTGTCTATCATAAGGCGAATCTCGATGCATTAAACCTCTCTTAATTTGTAGTTTCGGAAAAAAATTTCGCTGAAACAAAATTTCTAAAGCACAAAAAGTCACAAACTGTTATTACTAGTTACTAATTTTGGATCAATTAAAGAAAGCCACCCCCAGCCTTCTTTAGTTAGCTTTATAAGGCTAACAAAAATACCACGACCTAACCAATCGTTAGGTCAACTGTACTCCCTTGACGATTGGTTAGGTTAGGTCGTTATATTTTCGTTAGTTAGCCTTAGAAAGCTAACTAAAGAAGGCTGGGGGTGGCTTTCTTTCATTGATCTCTAGTTTTGATTTCCTTTGGATTTTTTATTCATTTTGGTGATTGATAAAATTTCAAAAACAAAACCCAAAGATTACAAATTAGTGAGTTTTATTCTTTTTAAAAATGGTTTCTAGGCGAACTTTCTTTCAAAACTGTACATGTGGTGACGATCGATGATGACCAGATCAAAAATCTAATGCACATATGGAATAATTAATGTAGAGGCCTGTAACAATTACTTACTGAATGAAGTTTACTCGTGTTAACGGTTAAAGACTTGCATGGAACGACTTCTGCAGTCATTTCCTAGAATGTCGTTAAGAATATAATCACTGAATCCATGCATCGTTTGGAACGAGATAACATTTTTATAACTAGGCCCAAGAGACAACTCTCGAGTAAATGTTCTGAACAAAAATCTGCGGAATATTCAACTATATTTACCAATTATATATATATATATAGAGAGAGAGAGAGAGAGAGAGAGAAAGAGAGAATAATCTGAAATCCCTGTGAAAACACACACACACACATTTTTTTATTTGAGTTGTTTAACCTCCTTCGCAACATCTAACGTCATATGACGGAGGGGACCTACAGCTTTACGTGGGATCCGAACCAAGGGTCGCTATCTAATCTGGGCGCGGAGGACGATCTCCCATGCAACTACTACCCAGACCCAATGTTGCTTAACTTCGCTGATCTCCGGGAAGCGGTGTTACGACATTGGCCACGACGTAGCCCATATATATAGATATATAGATAGATAGATATAACACTTGAATAAGAAGAATTAAAATACATAATACAAATTTAACTCCCTCCTACTGATATTAGGACTACCGAGCCTGTAATTAACTACAATTATAAATATACAATTAATAATATTTAAATGTGGCAAAAGTTAAGCAATAATTCCAGAGGTATCGACATATTACTCGAACGAGGTTCTCTTTCCGAGAACGTGGCTAAATTTTCCATTTTTAACTTAATTCGTTCGGAGGAAAGGTGAAATATTGAATCGCTGATGGTTGGAGCATTAGAATGTCTCGTTGCTTACGAGCTTTGCCGAAATTCATAGGAAGATTTGCATAAAATTTCGCTGTTTAAGCTCTATAAAACTCCGCGAATTAAGATTTTCGCTCCAGCGCCGCGCCACACGGAGGATTTATCCTCCGCATGTAAATACCGAAATGAGAAAATCCTCCCTTTTATGGCGGATGCAGGATGAGCGAGCAGGACGTAGGACGCGAGATACTTTCGTATAGCATAAATAAAAGTAACACCAAAAGGATATTATCTTCATGAGATAAAAACCCTCTGGCGTTTTTTCAAGATTTCCCTCGTCGCTGATGCTGCTGCTTTTCACTCGCTCAAGGTTCTTGCCATACCGTTAAGTACAGTCGCTCACACTCTTTCTTCGATTAATGCAACTCCTGAAGGGGACGTGACGAAGGAGGAACTTATTTGGCATGACACCCATTATGGCTTTGGTGTACTTTATAGGCTCTAATAAGAATGAAAAGGTAATATATACGAGGGGTCGCGCGTCTTAAGATACCTAAGCGCCACCACAGGCGAAAATGTGTTTTTGATGGATATCACTATTTTCACCCTTCCTCTATCGCGTGGTTTGGGTTATAATGACCTTACGACACTACAAGTATGGTTGAAAACCTTATGAAGCGAACTATTTTTTTCACCTCTATCGCCAGCCAAAAGTTCACCTAAAGTTCGGCATAATAAGAAAATCAAAAAATTTAAAAAAAATATAAAATATGAAAATCTATTCCAAAAAATCATCAACATCTTCATTGGCATACTTAGAACTCTAATTTAGCCAAAAATGAACGTTCTAGCTCAATTAATAAGAGAGATACTATTGCGAGAATATTGCTGAACTTTGGAGGCGATTTCTGGCGAAGTTTAATTTTGGGACTTAGGTACAGTAAGACGCGGGACCCCTCATATATATATATATATATATATATATATATATATATATATATATGGGGTATAAATGTGCGTATTCTTAATTGTAACAAGTGTGCTGGAGGGGGGTTGTTTAACCTATTTCGTGACGGCAAAGATCATATAACAGAGGGAACTTGCAGCTTTAAATGGGATCCGAACCACGGGTCGTTTCATCATCTGAGGACGGTTTCCCATCCAACTACTCTCCAAACCCCATATCGCTTAACTTCACTGATCTTCTAGAAGCGGTGGTGTTGCAACAATGGTCACGACAAAGATTGGAACAATTATACGAGGGTAATTCAATAAGTATTCGCACTTTTTATTTTCACGTCTGATAGATTATAAACACATCACTTCTCAACATAGTCTCCCTGTTTCTCAATACACTTAATCCAGCGATCTACAAGCTCCCTAATGCCATAAACAAAAGAATGTTTTTGGCTGTGTGCGTAGCCAGTCATGCCTCCTTCAGTTCATCATCGCCTTGGAATCGCTGACTTCTCAAAGCGTCTTTTAGTGGTCCAAACAGGTAAAAATCCGAAGGTGCCAGCTCTGGACTGTAGGTTGGATGGTCGAGAACTTCAAATTTAAGTTCTTGAAGGCATTTTCTAGTCTGTGCAGCGGTATGAGGGCGCGCATTGTCGAGTAACAGAATAACATCTTCCAACAATCTCCCTCTCCATTTTGTGCGAATTGCTTGCTTTAACTCATTCCGAAGCATGTCAGAATACGATGCACTTGTTAATGTAGTTCCACGCTCTAGATAATGTTCAAGGATAAGGCCTCCTGTATCCCAAAACAGTGTTAGCATAACTTTACCTGCTGACGGCTGTGCTTTGAACTTCCTTGCAACGGGAGATGTTGGATGCTTCCATTGCATGCTCTGTCGTTTGCTTTCTGGTTCATAGTGATGGATCCAGGTTTCATCTCCAATGATAATGCGCTCCAAAAACTTTTCACCTTCATTATGATACCGCGCCAAAAGACGAGAGCAGACGTCCATACGATTACGCTTGTGCTCTTCCGTCAACTGGCGATGATGAAGGCGGCGGTGCATGACTGGCTACGCACACAGCCAAAAACATTCTTTTGTGATGGCATTAGGAAGCTTGTAGATCGCTGGACTAAGTGTATTGAGAAACAGGGAGACTATGTTGAGAAGTGATGTGTTTATAATCTATCAGATGTGAAAATAAAATTGTGAAAATAAAAAGTGCGGATACTTATTGACTGCCCTCGTATTATACAAATTAAACGCTTGTTACTCCCTTTTTATTTTCTGTTCATGGCGTGATTGAAGATTATCAACGTACAGTATCATCTCTCTTCTCATTACTCGTAATTGTGGTTTTTGCTTGTAAAATTTGAGTGTATATGAGGCGTTCCGAATACGAGTGGCGAACTCGACAAACCAGCTTTGAGAGATATCAATTGTCTGTGGATGGGGAAAGGGTTCAACTATTCATTCGTGAAACAATCACAAAATCGCCAATGTGGCGAGTTCGCCCCCCTCGTACTCGCGACGCTTCATATACACAGTGCACGAGTACGAGGGGCGAACTCGCCACATTGGCGATTTGCATATTATATATATATATATATATATATATATAAACATTCTATATTTCTACTCATCCTTTTAAAATAACTCATGAATAAATCAAAGTAAAAAAGAAAAATATTCTGTTCAGTCATACTTTAAGTTTTTATGGTTTTTATTTCATTTTCACACGATGTAATGGTGCCGAGATAGGAATCGGAAACAAGTTCGCCGAAAAAATATCCAAAATAAAACAAATTATGATATATATATTATTTTTTTTTTTTTTTTTTTTTTTTCCCGGCGATTTTATTCCCGGAAATGTGCATTACTGTTACTTTTTTCTCTTTTTACAAATTAGGGTAGTAAGCCTTCTTATCTTTCCATGTGAACCAACTTGAAAAATGTTAGTGGTCGGCACGTTTTATTACATTTCCTAAGTTATAATCAGGACGATTAAGCTTTACCTCCTATAATCCATCTCCCGCATTTACTTATTTCTTTATTTACAATTATTTATTCATTTAAAATTACAGTATTTCTCCAATAGGCCTAAAAAATAAAAAGGCAAACAAATACTCGTACAGCGCGGTACACACATCATTTCTTCTGTAACATTCAAAACTCGTTAACAGTATAGAGAAGTATGTATATTTACTCAGCTGTCGAGTTCCTTTCACCTAACTGGACGATTTAACCTTCATTGTTACCACGTTAACCCATTAGTGCCCATGGTAGAATATTGCGTCACATAATGACAAACAATTTTGGTGGTAGGAAATTCTACCAATGGTCACTAGTGGGTCAATATAACAGACGGAACCTACAGCTTAAATAGGATTCGAATAACCACAGACTGCTCACATCGTCTAATAGTTAACAAAAACAAAGTTTTGATAGTTAAAAGTTGTCAAAAGTGGTTTCCTCACACCTTCAAGCAGAGCTGGGGACACGTTGGCTCATGTTATGAAACAAACTCTGCAGTTCAGCTATACTATGCTATGTATATGGATGACACCAGAAAGCCGTTTTTCCGAAGTGTGTGTATGGTTCACATTCAAAGCGTTTTTAAGTTTGCAGTACAGATAAAACTTTGGAGGTCTTATTCTTTTTTATGCAGGAAGGGGGGGCCAAGGGCGAATGCCCGCAAAATGCCCCCCCCCCAACCTATAGAAGAGAGCCAAAATCAAGGTCCAGGGGGACAGGGTTTTCGAGATGCCTAGACACACTGCGTTTGTAAGATTGGAGGTCACAGACAAGGGGAAAGATTATCCCTCACACACACACATTATGCACATCTAAATCATCATAAGAATTCATCGCATGTCTCTGTCTGTCTGTCTCGTTTTTAGGTCCAAACGGCTGGACTGATTTTCATGAAACTTGGTGACAACACCCTCCGGGATCACCGGAGTGTTTTTAGCAACTTTATTTAAAAAATTTATCCTAATTCATCCCCGCCCCCCCAATTTATATGCTAAGCCACGAAGCACTTAAATTTCAAGATTTTGGACCATTGGTCTTGGGATGTGAAACTCAAAATTTTAATGGTTGCTTTCTTTTGTGAATTTGTTGATCTGTTGGATCTGTTAACTCTGTGACAAGACGAGGGCTACCGCATCAAGAGAGGGCGCGGCTAAAGCGAGCTCAGGAGGGATTGAGGATTGCTTCTCAGAACGTGGGAAGCATGACTGGTAGAGGAGGAGAGATTGCGGAACTGATGATGAGGAGGAGAAGAGTGGATATACTGTGCGTGCAAGAAACCCGTTGGAAAGGTAATAAAGCAAAAGAGCTTGGAGAAGGATACAAATTGTTCTACAGTGGAGCATCAAGGCGGGGAAGAAACTGTGTTGGAGTAATATTGTCGAAGGAAATGAAGGACGAGGTGGTGAAAGTAAACCGCAGAGGGGATAGAGTAATGGGTGTGAGAGTGAATTATGGGGAGTATGTATTGAATATCATCAGCGCATATGCACCAAGGGTGGGTTGCACAGATGCGGAGAAGGATGCTTTTTGGAGATTACTGGACGGGGAAGTGCAAGCTCTAAAAGAAAATGAGCGTGTGATTGTTGGCGGCGACCTTAACGGAAATGTGGGTAGGAATAATGAGGTAATTGAGAGGGTACATGGAGGTCAAGGATTTGGAGAGAGAAACGCGGAAGGAGAAAGGATAATAGATTTCGCGGTTTCGTTCGATATGGCAGTGGTGAACACCTTCTTTAATAAGAGGGTAGAGCATCTGATTACATATAAGAGTGGTGGGAGGGTATCTCAGAATGATTATATGTTGTACAGACGGACACAATTGAGGGAAGTGAAGAACTACAAAGTTATACCAGGGGATCATGTGTCAACTCAGCATCGTATTCTTTGCATGGATGTGAAGCTCAAGGGGGTGGCAAAAGCACGTACGAAAGGAATTAAGAAAATAAAATGGCTCAAGCTAGAGGAGGAAGACTGTAAAAGCAGGTTTAAGGAGAATGTTCTAAATGAGGTAATTATGGATGAAAGTGATGTGCAGCAATGGTGGCAACATAATGTTAATGTAATTAGAAAGTGGGACAAGGAAATACTGGGAGAAACATCTGGCAAGATATGAGAAAATAAGGAAAACTGGTGGTGGAGCGAGGATGTACAGGAGAGCCTACAAAGGAATAAAGCAGCAGAGAAGCTGTGGGAGGAAACGCAGCAGGATGACCAGAGGGAAGTGTATAGAGAGAGGAATAAGCAAGCGAAGAGAGCGGTAGCACAAGCAAGGGCCGAGGCATACCAAGATATGTATGAGGAATTGGAAACGCGAGAGGACAAAAGAAATATATAGATTGGCCAAAACGCGAATAAAGCAACAAAGGATATCAATAAAGTGAACAGATCAAAGAGCGGATGGAATAGTGATAAGAAAGAAGACATACAAACCAGATGGAGGGAATATTTCGAGTGGCTGCTGAATGAAGATAATGACAGGATATTCTGGGAGGACGGGCAACCAAATGAAGGTGACGGGAAGAGTGGAGAGGAGTGAAGTGGTGAGGGAGTTGGCGAAGATGAAGAGTGGTAAGGCAACTGGACCAGATAGATATCTGCAGAAGCACGAAAGGCATTAGGAGAGGAAGGTATTGATTTACTATGGGATCTGATGGAGAAGCTGTTTGAACAGGTGGTGATTCCCGAAGATTGGCGTAGCAGTGTTGCGGTGCCAATCTATAAGGAGAAGGGGAATGTGCAGGACTGTAATAACTATAGAGGGATTAAGCTCATGTCACACACCATGATATGGGAGCGGATCGTGGACGGAAGATTGAGAGATGAAGTTGACATAGTAGAGGAGCAGTTCGGATTCATGCCGGTAGAGGTACCATGGATGCAGTATTTGCCTTACGCTAGGACTAGAATCAGGGGTTCCCAAATTGGTGTTCCGCGGAACACTTGTATACCGTGAGAAGTGTTCGCGGAACACAATTTGGGAACCCCTGCGCTAGGTGATTGATAGGTACAGGAAGGGACAGACCGATGCATATGGTATTTATAGATTTAGAGAAGGCTTACGACAGGGTCCCAAGACAGGTGTGTAGAAGCCTTAGACAGAAGATGGTACCGAAAAATATGTCAGACTGATACAGGAAATGCATAGAGATGTACATGCGACAGTTAGGAGCTGTCTGGGAGAGACGGACAGTGTTGAAGTAAGAGTTGGGTTGCATCAGGGATCTGCGCTTAGCCCGTTTCTCTTTAACATAGTGATATAAGTGCTGAGAGAAGAGAGAGAGAGAGAGAGAGAGAGAGAGAGAGAGAGAGAGAGTTACAAGGAGTTACAAGGAAAAGAAGTACCTCAAAAGGCCTTGCGGCCCATACCGAGGAGGTACCAATGGCAACGGGTGCCAGGGAAAATTTTGTCTTTCAACTATGCTAGCAGTAGTAGAAAACTGGATAGAAAAGTAGAAGGCTCTCTCCCCACCCTCCGCTCCCTCCCTGCCAGAGGCAGGTACGGAAAAAGGTTGAAGAAAATACCTTGACCCTGGAAAAGTAGCCAAGGAAATTTTACAGGAAAGTGGAGAATATATAAATAGCTCTATATTTAGCTTGCTCACAGAGACACCGAGCAAGCGAACTCCTGCAGAGTTTTCTGAGGTTTTAATCTTAAACTATGAGTGTGTTCTGTACTTTGTCTAGCCTATTTTTAAACAGATTTACACTTTGACTGGAAACATCCTCTGAGGGAAGTTGGTTCCAGATATCAACTATTTTACAGGAAAAGAAATTTCCGCAGACTGAGGTCCTAAATGTCTTTACACACTCAAATAGTGTGCAAGATTTCGTCTAACCTTTTCTTGAACTGATCCACAGAGGAACTGTTCACAACTTCCGAAGGTAACCTGTTCCATGTGTCACAGATCTTATACGTAACGTAATTCCCACACACACTAGTCCTAAACCGTTTCAAATCCAACTTCCAACCATTGTTGCGAGTTGGGTTATCATTTAAACTAAACATACTTCTAAAATCGACATCGTTGAACCCTCGTAAGAGCTTGAAAACCTCGATCAGTTGACCGCGCAGCCTCCGAGTTTCAAGCGAAAACAAGTTCAGGGCGCGTAACCGTCGATTGTAGCCCATATGCCTAACGGAAGGGATCAACTTTGTGGCCCTCGCCTGCACTCGCTCCAGCCTCTCAATATCTTTCCTGAGGGTGGGCGACCAGAACTGCACAGCATACTCCAGGTACGGCCGAACAAGGGAATTGTACAGTGAGAGCACAATCTCCTTGTTCCGAAACTGAAATTGCCTCCTGATATAACCCAATAGTTTCTGGGCTTTCTTTTCCACTCTACACACTGTTTCGTAAACTTAAGGTCGCTGCTAATTAGCACACCCAAGTCCTTTTCTAAATCAGTCACCTCGATATTACTGCCCAACATCGAGTAGTCCGACTTGGGATTGGCGTAGCCAATGTGCATCACTTTGCATTTACCCAAGTTAAACGGCATTTGCCATTTTTCGGACCACTCTCCTATCCTACCTAGGTCCGCACGCAGTTCCTCGATCGCTTCGGGCGTCCCAACATTGGCCCCAAGCTTGGTGTCATCAGCGAATTTGGCGATCCGACTGACGATGCCACCGTCGATATCATTTATGTAAATGGTAAACAACAGTGGCCCCAAAACGGAACCCTGAGGAACCCCACTAGTGACCGAGGCCCAACCCGAACTAGCCCCTTTAATTACCACCCTCTGCCGCCTATTCCTTAGCCAGTTTTCAATCCACCTACCTATTTCCCCACCGATACCCAGCGCGCGCACTTTCGCCATTAGCCGGCGGTGAGGTACCTTATCAAAGGCTTTCTGAAAGTCGAGATAAAGTATATCAATCGCCCTACTCTTATCGTACTCACTCAACATGACGTGGAAAAACTCGAGCAAGTTGGTGAGACACGACCTATGCCGTCTAAACCCATGTTGGGAGTCCCCAAGCAGCTTGTAGGAATCCAAATGGTCAACGATTCTATCAGCTATTATCCTTTCTAATAATTTACCTACAACTGAAGTGAGACTAATAGGACGATAGTTCCCTGGACTTTCGTGATCCCCTTTCTTAAAGATAGGGGTCACGTTGGCCTCCCTCCAGTCACCAGGCACCTGGCCCATCTCCAACGATTTGTTGAAGACTGTAGCCAGGTGGGGAGCCACCTGGTCGCGCACTTCTCGCAAAACACTGGGGAGAAACTGGTCTGGCCCAGGAGCCTTAAACGCGCTCAGTTTGTCTATTCTATGAGCAACGACTGTCGCGGTACATCTAACACTATCCAGGTCAGCACCTTCGTGCCTCACAGCTGGCTCGGGGATGACGCGGGTATCCTCCCTGGTGAACACTCCCGCAAAGTACTCATTAAGCACCTTAGCGATGTCCGCGTCGGAGGTCCGCAGAACGCCGCTTCCGTCCTTTAAAGGACCTATCATGCTTCTAATAGGCTTTCTACTATTAACATAACTGAAGAACTCCTTAGGGTTCCTCTTGCAGAGGCTTGCCACCCGTAGTTCTTCGTTACGTTTCGCTAGCCTAACCTTCGCCTTCACTTCCCTACACAGGCGGACATACGCTTCAGTGTTCTCGTGGGAACGATTGGCCTTCGCCCTCCTATACACTACTTTCCTATTTCGGATAGCCGAAGCGATGCCACGATTGAACCACTTAGGCTGCGTTGAAGCAGGGGTGACCGTTTTGAGGGTATGGCAGCAGACTGCAGCACCATAAACTCATCCCGGAATGCACTCCACACTCCCTCAACATCGCCGCCAACCTCTAACCCCATCTCTGCTACGCTATCCCTGAGGCTAACAAAGTTCGCCCGCCGGAGATCGAGCTTACTGCCTCTCGAGTTACTACGCTTCACCCGAGGGACGCACACACGGAACCTAATAATACCGTGATCACTCCCGCCCAACGATTCGTCAACGGTGAGGCCAGTGACGAGGTTGTCTTCGGTCGTGAATACTAAGTCTAGAACGCTTTCGCCTCGTGTAGGCTCGTTGACCCACTGAGTGAGGAAGTTCTCATCAGCAAAGTCAACTAGCCTCCTCCCTTCAGCATCGGCAGTCCTGTTTTCCCACTTTATGCCGCGACAGTTGAAGTCTCCTAAAACTACACACACCCTATCCCCTAGCAGGCTACTGAGTTCGGTGTACAGGGCTGTATCCTCCTCGAGGAGGAGATGCGGAGGTCTGTACACCAAGATTAACCTATAGTTCGTCCCTCCCACGTTCAGATCGACGCCAAGCAGCTCCCGTTCCGACCGGAACTGGCAGTCAACCGGACTCAACGTGTCTCTGACGTATATTAGTACCCCACCCCCCCCCCCCACGGGTGCGGTCTTTGCGAAACATTCTATACCCGGGAATTTCGAACTCCCCAACGTAGTCCCTACGATCAGTATGAATCCAGGACTCGGTGATAGCAACGATATCCTGGTATTCTGATGCTAAGAGCGCCCGTAGCTCGCGAAACTTGTTCCTAATTGACCTAGCATTAAAAAGCATTGCACGGAGGGAGCCTTCCCTATTCTGACCGCCCCCTAGCACGACCCGTTTCCCGAACAGCCAGGCTGTCGGGAGTTGAAGAGCCCCTCACTAACGAGGGGGCAACTTCCACAGGAGACTGAGCCCCCTCCAACGTAGGAGGAGGGTCACCCATCTGTACTTCGCCGCACCCTTCAGTCGAAGGTACGTCCGCCACCGGCTCATCCTCATCTCTCCCCGGTGGGGGCCCATCATCTCTCCCAGGACTCGACCTCACCATTCTGTATAGGTGCCGGTCGAGCAGCGCGCCTAGCACACCTTTACCCTTGTCATTGAGGTGGACACCATCCCTCTGGTAAAGGTCCCACCTACCCGAAAATGCATCGAAGGGGTCAATAAACTTCACGCCCAGCGGAACGCACAAGTCTTGTACCCTCTCGTTGATGCCAATGACCTTACTGAGCGAGTGGTCACTGACATTCATTCGCGGTAAAATACCCATTAACATTCCCCTGTCTGTCTTCAGTTTTAGATCATCCGCAAGAGACATGATCTCGGTGATGATCCCTTCTGTAAGACCTACCCCACCGCCTTTGAGGAACAGGTCATTGCCACCAGCGTGGACAACGATCGCAGTCCTCCGACTATCCACGCGCACCTTCTCTACCTCCTTCCTTAAGTGCGCCGTTCCCCGCCCAGGTAAGCACCTTACCTTCCTCCCATCCCGGTTTGCAGAAGCAAAGTACTTCTCCTGGCCCCTGATCTGCGAGTCCCCAATCAAAACGGTGTCTTCCTCCTTCGAGCACAGGAGACTAAAGCGGTTAGAGGTCTTGACAGGGGCAACTGGGGTCTCAGGCTTCGGCTTCGCAGCCTTCTTGCCCGAGACCTTTCGAAACCCGTCGCCACCCATACACGCAGTTACACCACCCGACCCACCCCGACAGGTAGCTACATCCTTCGGTTTCTTTGGGCCATCAGCAGGCCCCTTCCCACCCTTCTCTATCGATCCCTTCCCACCCTTCTCTATCAGCCCCTTCTTTGAGCCCTCCCTTTGTTCTTGATACTTAATCTTACAGTTTGAATCTGCTGGTGTGTTTTTAATTTGATCTTGTCCACTGGGTTGGATTTCCAGTGCTACGACCCTAGCTTCAAGCTTTTTTACTATTTCCTTTAGCTCTTTAACTTCCTTTTCGTGGTTGTCTCTAAGTTTACAAAACAAACATACACTAAGGGATGTGATATCGCTGATATTACCCTCTGGGAAGTCTACGCACCAATGATTAACTTTACATTTAAAGCATTCTGCTTTCAATTTAGCTGGCCCTGCCATATTTTCTCTTTTTTTTTTGTTTTTTCTGAATACTCTGAATAAGATAAAGCGTTCTAGCAATGAAAACTATCCAAAAACGTTATGACCAGTATATAAAAAGGGGGGGGGTGAATTAATCCCGCGCGTAGCCGCACCCGCCTTTTCGCAAGTGACGTTCATTCCTTCCAGAAGACTACACCTCTCCTGCTGCCGCACCGACCAAAGGTCTCCCCAGGGCCGGACCGTCCCAAACGTGTCGCAGCTACCAACTGACAAACACTCGCGACGCAAGCGTCACGGATTTTCCGCCAGGAGCGACAGCGAGATGCAGCCCCTTACTAAGTCTTACTAGTCACTCACAAGTGGGCCAGACTCTTAGAATCCAGTGTTCAAGGGATATCCCACCAGACCCAGAGGCTACGCCCGAGACTTTACGCTGGCCTGGCAGCCAGCTGGGCAGTAAAGCCCTCTCACCTCAGAGCAGTACAGCCAAGCACCATCAATTGGTCACCAAAGAACGGTCGCAGGGGGCTGGTCAAGCCATTACGCGTTAGGAATGGGCTTAACGGGGCACTAGCCACACTCCATTCATCGCGCCCCTACGCCTGGGACCCCTCCATCCCAGTCTCTCACAACCTACGAGCGTTAAATGGTGTTATTTATAGAGGTTCCAAAGCCTCTCTTCCCACGCATGAGGTAGCAGTCGGGTCCTAATAGTAAAAAGAGAAAAAGACTTAATACTAAAAGAAAAGTTTTTTTTTTTTTTTTTTGCAGTGAGAGGAGAACAACCTTAACGTAATCTAAAAGGACAGAGTAGGGATGGGATGGGGTCCTAGTAACCCACGGGACGGGATTGTGCAAAATACTTTACCCGCCCTCCCGAAAGAGAGAGAGAGAGAGAGAGAGAGAGAGAGAGAGAGAGAGGAGAGAGAGAGAGAGAGGAGAGAGTTACAAGGAAAAGAAGTACCTCAAAAGGCCTTGCGGCCCATACCGAGGAGGTACCAATGGCAACGGGTGCCACGGAAAATTTTCTACACACTCAAAGAGTGTGCAAAATTTGGTCTAACCTTTTCTTGAACTGATCCACAGAGGAACTGTTCACAACTTCCGAAGGTAACCTGTTCCATGTGTCACAGATCTTATACGTAAAGTAATTCCCACACACACTAGTCCTAAACCGTTTCAAATCCAACTTCCAACCATTGTTGCGAGTTGGGTTATCATTTAAACTAAACATACTTCTAAAATCGACATCGTTGAACCCTCGTAAGAGCTTGAAAACCTCGATCAGTTGACCGCGCAGCCTCCGAGTTTCAAGCGAAAACAAGTTCAGGGCGCGTAACCGTAGATTGTAGCCCATATGCCTAACCGAAGGGATTAACTTTGTGGCCCTCGCCTGCACTCGCTCCAGCCTCTCAATATCTTTCCTGAGGGTGGGCGACCAGAACTGCACAGCATACTCCAGGTACGGCCGAACAAGGGAATTGTACAGTGAGAGCACAATCTCCTTGTTCCGAAACTGAAATTGCCTCCTGATATAACCCAATAGTTTCTGGGCTTTCTTTTCCACCTCTACACACTGTTTCGTAAACTTAAGGTCGCTGCTAATTAGCACACCCAAGTCCTTTTCTAAATCAGTCACCTCGATATTACTGCCCAACATCGAGTAGTCCGACTTGGGATTGGCGTAGCCAATGTGCATCACTTTGCATTTACCTAAGTTAAACGGCATTTGCCATTTTTCGGACCACTCTCCTATCCTACTTAGGTCCGCACGCAGTTCCTCGATCGCTTCGGGCGTCCCAACATTGGCCCCAAGCTTGGTGTCATCAGCGAATTTGGCGATCCGACTGACGATGCCACCGTCGATATCATTTATGTAAATGGTAAACAACAGTGGCCCCAAAACGGAACCCTGAGGAACCCCTAGTGACCGAGGCCCAACCCGAACTAGCCCCTTTAATTACCACCCTCTGCCGCCTATTCCTTAGCCAGTTTTCAATCCACCTACCTATTTCCCCACCGATACCCAGCGCGCGCACTTTCGCCATTAGCCGGCGGTGAGGTACCTTATCAAAGGTAGAGAGAGAGAGAGAGAGAGAGAGAGAGAGAGAGAGAGAGAGAGAGAGAGAGAGTTACAAGGAGTTACAAGGAAAAGAAGTACCTCAAAAGGCCTTGCGGCCCATACCGAGGAGGTACCAATGGCAACGGGTGCCAGGGAAAATTTTGTCTTTCAAACTATGCTAGCAGTAGTAGAAAACTGGATAGAAAAGTAGAAGGCTCTCTCCTCACCCTCCGCTCCCTCCCTGCCAGAGGCAAGTACGGAAAAAGGTTGAAGAAAATACCTTGACCCTGGAAAAGTAGCCAAGGAAATTTTACAGGAAAGTGGAGAATATATAAATAGCTCTATATTTAGCTTGCTCACAGAGACACCGAGCAAGCGAACTCCTGCAGAGTTTTCTGAGGTTTTAATCTTAAACTATGAGTGTGTTCTGTACTTTGTCTAGCCTATTTTTAAACAGATTTACACTTTGACTGGAAACATCCTCTGAGGGAAGTTGGTTCCAGATATCAACTATTTTACAGGAAAAGAAATTTCCGCAGACTGAGGTCCTAAATGTCTTTACACACTCAAATAGTGTGCAAGATTTCGTCTAACCTTTTCTTGAACTGATCCACAGAGGAACTGTTCACAACTTCCGAAGGTAACCTGTTCCATGTGTCACAGATCTTATACGTAACGTAATTCCCACACACACTAGTCCTAAACCGTTTCAAATCCAACTTCCAACCATTGTTGCGAGTTGGGTTATCATTTAAACTAAACATACTTCTAAAATCGACATCGTTGAACCCTCGTAAGAGCTTGAAAACCTCGATCAGTTGACCGCGCAGCCTCCGAGTTTCAAGCGAAAACAAGTTCAGGGCGCGTAACCGTCGATTGTAGCCCATATGCCTAACGGAAGGGATCAACTTTGTGGCCCTCGCCTGCACTCGCTCCAGCCTCTCAATATCTTTCCTGAGGGTGGGCGACCAGAACTGCACAGCATACTCCAGGTACGGCCGAACAAGGGAATTGTACAGTGAGAGCACAATCTCCTTGTTCCGAAACTGAAATTGCCTCCTGATATAACCCAATAGTTTCTGGGCTTTCTTTTCCATCTCTACACACTGTTTCGTAAACTTAAGGTCGCTGCTAATTAGCACACCCAAGTCCTTTTCTAAATCAGTCGCCTCGATATTACTGCCCAACATCGAGTAGTCCGACTTGGGATTGGCGTAGCCAATGTGCATCACTTTGCATTTACCCAAGTTAAACGGCATTTGCCATTTTTCGGACCACTCTCCTATCCTACCTAGGTCCGCACGCAGTTCCTCGATCGCTTCGGGCGTCCCAACATTGGCCCCAAGCTTGGTGTCATCAGCGAATTTGGCGATCCGACTGACGATGCCACCGTCGATATCATTTATGTAAATGGTAAACAACAGTGGCCCCAAAACGGAACCCTGAGGAACCCCACTAGTGACCGAGGCCCAACCCGAACTAGCCCCTTTAATTACCACCCTCTGCCGCCTATTCCTTAGCCAGTTTTCAATCCACCTACCTATTTCCCCACCGATACCCAGCGCGCGCACTTCGGCCATTAGCCGGCGGTGAGGTACCTTATCAAAGGCCTTCTAATCAATCGCCCTACTCTTATCATACTCACTCAACATGACGTAGAAAAACTCGAGCATGATGGTGAGACACGACCTATGCCATCTAAACCCATGTTGGAGTCCCCAAGTAGCTTGTAAGAATCCAAATGGTCAACAATCCTACTCGCTATTATCCCCTCTAAATATTTACCTACAACTGAAGTTAAATGGTGTTATTTATAGAGGTTCCAAGCCTCTCTTCCCACGCATGAGATAGCAGTAGCGTCCTAATCGTAACAGTAGAGAAAAAGACAATACTAAAAGTTTTTCTTTTTTTCTGCAGTCAGAGGAGAACATCCCTAACCTAAGCTAAAAGGACAGAGTGGGATGGGAAGGGGTCCTAGTAACCCACGGGACAGGTTTGTACAACAGACTTCACCCGCCCTCCCAAAAGAGAGAGAACCTAAAGGAATTGGCAGCCAATTTCTCTAGAATCCCACGACTCAGGACCGGAGGGCTGTCACACCCCAAGTATAAAGTTTACTACACCCAGAAGGAACGTGCATAACCTTTATACCCCCTGCGGAGAGAGAGAGAGAGAGAGAGAGAGAGAGAGAGAAGAGAGAGAGAGAGAGAGAGAGAGAGGAGAGAGTATGCTTTACGCAGACGATATAGCATTGTGTGCCGAGACAAAGGAGGAGGTAGAACAGAAGTTAGAGAATTGGAAGATAGAGGGATGAAAATAAGCAGAAGGAAGACTGAATACTTACGGTGTGGCTTACATGAGGATCAGGAAGATGAGATGGTAATGAATGGAGAAGTGATTAAAAGAGTAGACCGATTTAAGTACTTGGGCTCGTTAATGGATGAGGAATATGTGGAGAAAGAAATTAATAATAGAGAGCAAGCTGGGTGGAAGAATTGGAGAGAAATGTCGGGTGTCTTGTGCGATAGAAAGGTGCCAGTGAAGTTGAAAGGAAAGGTATATAAAATTGTGGTGAGACCAGCAATGTTGTATGGAACGGAGGCATTACCTATGAAGAAGACAAATGAGAACAAAATGGATGTAGCAGAGATGAGGATGTTGCGATGGATGTACGGTGTGACAAGAGAGGATAGGATCAGGAATGAGTATATTAGAGGAACTGTGAAGGTGGCAGAGGCATCAAAGAAGATACAGGAGGCAAGAATGAGATGGTATGGGCACGTGATGAGGCGAGATGAAGATCATGTCGAACGTAGAGTGATGGTGATGGAGTTGCCGGGTGGGCGAAGAGGAGGAAGACCGAAGAAGAGATGGAAGGATTGTGTTAGAGCGGACTTACAGGAGAAGAATTTGGAGGAGGATATGGTGTACGACAGACCAAGATGGAGGCGACTTACCTTAAACAGCGGCCCCATATAAAAATGGTATTAATTATGCCGAGGAAGAAGTTGATCTGTTGGATTTTCTGGTTGTCAGAAAAATATAAAATTTTATAGAAGCGTGGACTGGTTTCCTTCCCTATCATTAAAGTCTACAAGTAAGCCAAGTCCCAAGTTCCCAACACTCTTTTACAGTTTCATGCACTTTCGTGGAATGAAGAAAATCAAGTTGGTGAATAAATTTAGAAAAGAATGTAGCCATCAAAATTTTGAGCTATGCATTGGAAGCCAGGATAAGTTAAAAAAAATGTGACAAATTGTATTTGAAATTTAACTGCTTCGTGAGCTTCAAGTAAAATCTGTGAAGCTGCGTTTAAAATTTGTGTGATTCGTGAGATAATTGTAAATGTTAAACTCGAACTTGCTTAAAATCTTCTTAAAATAATTTTCATTACATTTTATTGCTTAACACCAGCAGGAAACATCACTCATATACAAACAATATATGTATTCGCTCAGTTATGGACTATGCTAGCCCATGCTGGGCACCCATTATCTCAAACACACAAATAAACACCTTACAAATAATACAAAACAACGCACTTCGTATCATTACAGGATGCACTCAAACAACACTAATAGAACACCTGCACACAGAAACAAAAATACTGAAAGTTAGGGAACATTTAGACATGAGGGGAACACAATTCATGGCAGCAACGACAACTAACCCATAACACCCTTGCCACTACATGTACAATCATGCACCGACACCTCGCACCATTAAGGTAACACCAAACACACATTATAACCAAATACTCCATTCCATACCACGCCCCCCCCCACACACACCTAACCCACAAAGCACTGACACGACTCGGTCCGACTGCGGTCCTAGGTGCGAAGCCGCCACCCATTGACAGGTCAGAGACCAGCCTGAGCAGATCGGATCGAGTTAACTTAGCACGATTCCGATGTGGGCATCACCCCAACTTACGGACATAAAAACACAGACTAGACAACTCTACAGACGACACCTGCCACCTGTGCCAGGACACACCATAAACAATTGAACACATTATGACAGATTGTACCGCTCTAGCACAACACAGAACACAACATAACATCACTAGTGCGCTGAACCTCTGGTCCACTCCGGAGAGGGCGATTGGTTACCTCAAGGTGGGCTGATCGGCTAACCAACAACAACTATTGCGCAAAAAACAAGAAAGTTTTTAAAACTTCATTTTTACATTCACGTCGCGTTCTTCTTTTTCAAGAATATAACCGTGTAATATGACCATAGAGTAAATATGTATTGACCGGGACAATAACAGCCTTTCGCAGGAAATAGCAAAAATATCCCACGCATTGTTTTTTTTTTTTTTTTTTGGCTTGTTAGTAATAATTCACTGCACAGCTTCTCTTTGAACACCTGCTTGTATGCAAGCAATGAGAAACACAAAGTTGCATTTTAACTCACTGAAGGTAAAGAAATATATCATAATACCTTCCGGTGACAAAGTAACCAAAATAGTGCATGTCAAATTTCTCGATCATTATTATTCCAGTTTTTACTGTAGGTAGTCTCTAATATTTATCTCTGAAAATAAAGGTTAGGTATGGTTGAATGTAGATCACGTTAGTTTAGAATTTAGATCATGGGTTAATTCAACCTAGATTAGGACCTAGGTAGGGTGAAGCAAGTTAGGTTAGATTAAATCATTTTATTTCATCATTTTCGCGTTTTCACTTCGTTATTTGCTTTTCTACTCGTCCCTTCTTCTATGGGATTTCCTAGAATTTTTATGGGACTTATATCCTGTCAATAAAAATTACACCGGTCTGCATGAAAATCGATTTCTTTATTTTGAGTTGTGATTATGAAGCAGTTCGCTGTGCTGAATTCAAAAATGCTACCAGTATTTTTCTATCACCCACAGTTTTAAAGTTATTAGCAAAACAATTTTGGGGCGTTTTGTAATTTTTTACCTTTTTTATCTTTAAATAATTTCGTTTTTTCATATTTTTCAGATAGATAATTCTAACATTACGTCTTTAAAATTTTAATAATGGCTTCTAGATGATGTACCCATAATCCAGACATATTTTGTTATATTTGTGGTCGGTATGTTGTTGTAAAACAAAGGACAAATGTAACGTAACGATCTTCATTAAGAGAGCTTATCATGCTTATTTTGGAATTAAATTAGGATCAAGACAAAAGTTGGGCTCCACACAAGGTTTGTCTTACGTGTGTTGCGGCACTAAGGAATTGGAGCAAAGGTAAAAAGAAAAGTTTGCCATTTGTGATCCCTATGGTATGGCGCGAGCCTAGAAACTATACCGACGACTGCTATTTCTGTTCTTGCAATGTTAAAGGTTATAATGCAAAGAATAAAGAGAGCCTTCAATACCCAAGTCTTCCATCTGCAATAAGGCCGGTACCCCATGGTCCAGAAGTTCCTATTCCCCGCCCACCCGAGAGTCTGGATCAATACAATTCAGATTCTGATTCAGCTCCAAATCCAGACAATGATGATGTTTATGAACAGCCAACAGCTGACCGAGATCCTCCTAAACCATTAACCCAAGCAACTAAATGACTTAGTCAGGGATTTGAATCTGCCTAAGGACTCTGCAGAACTTTTGGGGTCTAGATTGCAGGAGAACAATTTATTGGCATCCGACACATACTTCGCTTGGTACAGAAGTCCTGAAATGTTTGCAAGTAAAGAAGGTAAATATATTTTGTTTCTTTGTTATTTTTTATTCTTTCATAAACAAGCAATATGCTTGTCCAAGAGCTAGGAGCTATTTAATTCTGCTTTAATTAGGTTTTACTCTCTCACCTAAAGATTTCGTGCTACAAGGGGTGTTGTAATACCTCATCTGTCCCCAAATGTTAACCACCCATTGATGGGAGGGGAGAGTATTTTGCTGGGAACTGGACTGGTTGTTATATATATTTACCCTACATTATTATGTAAGTGTTACTGTAGTCTATAACAACAAAATTTATGGTTTAGCATGTGCAATCCAATGTTGGTCTCGATAAAATGGTTCACATTTGGGGATAAATGGGGGATTTATGACACACCCTGTAGTAAAAAAAAACATACGTGATAGGGAAAAACTAACTATATTTTTGAGATCAGCGCACTCAAATTATATAGAATCACCAACTAGTTTGTAAAAATCGATCGACAAGTTTTCAAATGTGTACTGGTGTTATCAATACAGTATCTACATCAGCGCCTTATCTACTTTCTTCAAAAAGTAGAATGAAATGAATACTGACCACTTTATTCATACAAAGCTGGTGTTAATTATAAATTAACTTAATTAAAGATTTCTTTCACACAAAATTTGTTCTACTTTGTTATAACAAATCAACAAGAAACAAACTTTAACTCTAGACTCGTACGATTTGTAAAGCTTCGGTATACAGTATAATCCTAGATGCAGGAGTGGTACGGTAAAGTTATACGAAGTTACGAGATCCGAATGAAGTTAGAGTCGAATGTAAACTTTAAAAAAGCGAAGTTTGAAGTTATAGATGGAGTTTCAACGATGTTAAATTTAACGTTATTCAACTAAAACCATATTCCTCAAGTTACGGATGGAGATTCTCTCTATGACGAAGTACACACACACACACACACACACACACACACAGTGTATATACAATCAAAAGGATAACGCTCTGCTAAATTGAATGATTTGGTTAAAACATTTATTTATACTTAAAAGGTACACAAGGTACGGATTAATTATCTCTGAAAAACATGTTTTTCAGAGATAATTAATTAGAGATAATTAATTAATTAATTAATGAAACGAACAGACAATTAGAAAATGTGTATAAACGGATGTGTACTAATAAACTTGTGTTGAACCTGACAGTTATCTTGTATGATTATTAGTGATGCACCGGAGCTCCGGCTCCGGCCGAGCAGGAGTTCCGGCCATTTTAGAAAACCTCCTGCTCCGGCTGGAGGTCTCACTAAACTCCGGCCTCAGGTGCCAAATACACCAAACTCAATTCTGACAACTTTTAGTTTTAATTCTATAAAACTATAAAACCTCATTTCTGCACCTATCCGAATATTTCAGGTCTCAGATGACTAACAATAATTTATTTTATGAGTGATCAGTGATTGTATTAATATTTCAGTTCTCAGTGACTGTAATAATAATTTATTTTATGAGTGATCAGTGATTGTATTAATAATTAATTGATTTGATATAGGCTACTTTACTCAGCATTCAGCAAGACATCATAAGTTTCATAACCTGAGGATATTCTGTTCAATGGGAATTTTTAGAGAAATTAGCACACACAAAGCATAGAAAGTAGACTTTTATAAAGTTTAAGTTATTAAAGTTAAAGACTTAATAATTTAAAATAGCAGAACTATAATATTATAAACCCTAAGTAGATGAGACGCTGGACCACACACACACACACATATATATATATATATATATATATATATATATATATATATATATTATATATATATATATATATAAATACTGACATAAATCAATTGGCCGGAACCTCGGGCCGGAGGAAAAAACATTAAGCCGGAGGTTCCGGCCCTCCGGCTCAATCTGCCTCCGGTGCATCACTAATGATCACTGTGGATCACTGTCAAATAAAACTTGGGAATTCTACTCTTGCAAGGGTGAATGAAGTTAAAGTATTTGACATTAATTTAGAGAAAATTTCAAAAGTCATTGACAATATACCAAATCCAAAATATCAAGATTTCTCTTCATATTATTATAACTAAAAAAGGAGTAAAAGACCCTTCCTCAAAAGCATTACTTACCCTATATTATTCCTTAATCCATCCACATTCACTATACTGTATTATAACATGGGGTAGCGCAAAGAAATATCTAAAATATCCTTTGGAAGTCATTCATAAAAAATGTCTGTGAACTCTCAAATAATGACAACAGACAAAGTCACACTTCCACAATGTTTAAAGATATAAATATTTTAAAACCAAGTGACTTCAATTCAATGTTGCTGTCAATATGTTCAAAGTTATCAACAAAAATCGACATGCATCACCCATTCAAAGAGCAATCACCCCCCACCAAACACACCATCGTTATAACATCAGATTGCCCACGGATTTTATACACAAATCTAACTATACAATAGAAACTGCAGGAAATGCATTTTTTCAAAGGAGCAGACGTATGGGATGTAATTCCCATTCATATCAGCAGGCTTCATCACTAACTGTACGATTTCGTAAATCACTAAAAAAGCACTTCATTACCTCCTACTGATGTACAAGTTCACTACTGCCATCTTTACCATAGTAACAAAGTTCTCACTCTGTAATCAACTACCGGTATTTAAAATATGCTAATTTCTTTAAGCACCTTTGATTTCCTAATCTATTCTTCTTATTTTTTACTAAGCATCATTTATTTTCTTCTAAATATACAATAAATCATTTGATTTAAAATTATAAAACATTTTCTAAATTCTATATTGTATTTATTATTATTACTATTACTATCTTTTGTTGTCTCTATTACTATTACTTGGCCTTTTACTATTTTTATGTAATAAATAAACTAAATGCCATTAATTTTGCCTAAAACGCCTCCATGCTTCCAAAGGCATATTACGAGGAGAATACGGTAAATGTACAGTATTACAGCCGTCTCCCTTTCGAGGTGAAATTTATGTTTTTCCTATGGTTTTTGATGTGTTTTGAACGAATCTGACCTTCAAAACCGTCGGAAATGACTCGTTTTGAGATACCCCCCCCCCCAGCCGGAAATGTGGGGGAAATCACAGAAAACGAGTCATTTCCGACGGTTTTGAAGGTCAGATTCGTTCAAAACACATCAAAAACCATAGGAAAAACAAATTTCACCTTCAAAATTGACCTGACCTAACCTATCCTAACAACCTAACTAGTGATGTAAAAAAACCGGTTTTTTGTTGTTGTTTTTGTCGTTTTTTTTTGTTTTTTTTTGTTTTTTTGTTTTTTTTAATAATTAATATGATATTGCCAATTTAATTATAAGGTATACTTTTGCAATGATATATATTATAAAAATAAATAAATAAATAATAAAATAGGCCATATGGTACCAGTATAGAATGTCCTTTTCAGCCTATTTACAGAAAAAACTGGCCTCTTTCTTGCACTGAAAGTCTTGTATCTTGAGATCCATTAAACTTGCGAGAACACTGGCTGGGAGCTGACTGCCCATTGTCCAACCTTCCCAGGACTCTCCCATCCATGCCTCGGATTTTGAATCTCCCACTTAACTATCCTTTAGACCCGCGATGACATATTCCCCCCCCCCACGAGACCATCCATATATATATACATACACATACACCCATATACATATATACCAATATATACATAAATACTTATATACACATTTATATCTATTGTATACCCCATACACATGCATACATCCAGAATTCCAGATACATACGCATGCATACTCACATATATACATACCTACACAAACTCATACACCTCTATTTCGCCCTTTCATTACCTCCGAGATCATTTAGCACATACAGTAATATCCATACAGCCAAAAGAAACCAATTAAGCACAGACAGAGCAGCAAAGCTAGTATTTATATCCCAAAATGCAAAATTCCAAGAAAGTGAAGTAAAACATGGTGCTACATTGGCTTCGTCAACATCCAAATCTGCAATACCAGTACCTGTGATATTGAAACTATTTGCTTTAATCAATCTAGTGATAATGATTCTTCAATGGAAATAGAATCAGATAATGAAAGTTAAACAGCATTAGGTTAACACAAAGGTTAAAGAAAGAGATGAATTTATTTTTTTTATTTTTCTATTTGGAATATATATATATATATATATATATATATTATAATATATATATATATATATATATACTGGTATTCTTGCCAATCACAATTATATCTATTGTTTTATACCAGTATTATGGATATTATACCAGTACCTGTGATATTGAAACTAGCATATATGCTCTACCCAATCTAGTGATGATTCTTCCATGGAAATGTAGGTTAACAAAAAGGTTCAAAAAAAGGTGAATATTTTCCTTTTCTATCTGGAATATATATACTGGTACTCTTGCCAATCACAATTATGTATATTGTTTGAAACGAGGAAGAATGTTTTATGTTCTAGTTAAAAATATATATACATATAAAAAATGAGGGTTTGTTTTTCCTTTCTATTATATACTTTTTGCGTGATTCAATTTTTTCTAAAAGATGACTATATAGTATATATACTAGGTATAACCGTATAAGCATGGTAGTATAGTAAATTATAGGTAATACTAATATACTTATTAGATTAAAGGAAAAAAAATATGGAATAAGTTTAAAACAATAAAAAACAAAAAACAAAAAAAACAGACTACCTTCGTTTTAAACAAAAAAAACGACAAAAAAAACAAAAAAAAACGACACAATAAAAAACGACTCACATCACTAAACCTAACCTAACCTAAAAGAAAAACAGGAATTACCTTTAAAATCTAAGACAGAATAATCACAGTACCGTCTTTTCTTCGTTTTAAGCACAACGTAACTTTTTCTACAACGCCACAGTTTCTGGTCTTGACGATATGTGCACTCCATTTTACAATGTGGACACTTCACTACTGTCGGTAGAACACTGTGAGCACGCAGAAACTCAACTTTTTTCTAAATTTTCATAGAAAGCAACAATACAGCGGTAATAATCGAATGAACACATGTCACACGAAGCCATTCCGGTAGCAAACTAATTCAAATTCGAAATGGATGGAGCGCTCTGATTGGGCAGACATGTGACGGCAACACAAACGAACACACAAACGAAGGTACGCACACACAAACGACCGTACAAACACACACTAGATACACACCAAAAAAATGTTTATATCTCGAAAACGAAGCATTTGCGACAGAAACGCTATAGAAGGAAAGTGTCTTAGAATTAAAAGATCTACTTAATGAACATATAATAATTGCTGGACGTTAGACGGGTGTAATAGTAGAATAATACCGAGAATACTGTTCATGTCACTACAAATATCTAAAAATTGTAAAGCACACTCACTTGTGTTCTTTCCTGAATTAAGTTTTTTATATTAAATTTTAAACACTAACATTTATTTAAGTGTAAAATATATCGTACATTTATATTTAATTTGACAACACCGGTTAAACGTCAGGTACAGTATTACCTTTAAAATTACTAGATCTTGACTATAAGTGGCTTCACCAAAATTAAATAGTGGCTTTCGTAGTGAACTACTCGTATATAATTTACCGAAATAATACATACATACATATATAGTGTGTGCGTGTATGTGTAAAGAATTAATAACCAAATTAAAGTTGGTACATACATACACGAATACTGACGAGGTATTACGGTATATTTTCGTGCTGCCTAAGAACGAAAACAGCAGCATTACCGATATAAAAATAATAATGTTTTCGGTTGTTTAACCTTCAAAATAACATCTATATAAGTCACACGACGAAGGAAACTCGCAGTTCTGCGTAGGACCTGAACCCACTACCCAACCAAGGAAGTCTCAAGAGAGCTCCTTTTTCTTAAATCCGACCGGATTTAAGAAAGCTACATTAAGGCCTTGAAACTTCGTGAAACCCACGAAGGACCTTCATCTTAAGTTATTTCGGGTACTTGAAACGTGACTCCCCCCAGCAGTTCGACATTTCATCGACCACCACGTCCAAATTTTGGATTTCGATCCTGTACCACTTTATCGACAATGCCAGTCTCTCTAATCAAATCACAGGAAAGAGCGTTCGATATTTTAGCGATAGGTTATACAGCTACATTGTCGAAATAAAATTATCATCTGTAAAGAATCGTATGCCCGGTTAGGTGGCAGTACGTTAGGTTTGGTTAGCTATTTCTTCGACAAATCTACTTTAAGTAACCTGTCGATTGAATTTATAGTATTAATAATACATGGATTTTCAGAGCAATTTCTTTTCAACGAAGTGGAGCTCTGCTACATCGTCAAAAGGAAACCCTGATCGACACCCAACCTAACTTCATTTTAACCACACTCAACCTAACCTACTGTGTAACTTAATGGAGCCTAGCCTGACTTAACGTTTGTCAATAACATTCCAATCCTTGGGTAAATGCCTGATAAAATGGGCATATATATATATATATACACAGGGTGTTCCAAAAAGACCTGGACAACTTTGGTTGTTAATATATTTAGAACCACAAGTGATACAACAGTACCGTTTAGTTTATATGATAGAGAAACTCAAAGTTTTGTGCACACCATCAATATACTTCAATGTGCCCTCCGTTTGTCGCGCGCAGGACGTCAAGGCGGTACACGAGTTCTTGCCATGTTCGGCTCAGCATGTTGGCGTCCACCAGTGCGCATGCAGCTGTGATCCGAGAACGAAGATCCTGCAGGTTTGCCACCTTGGTCTTGTAAACCACATCTTTGACAAACCCCAACAGAAAAAACTCAAGGGGGTTTATGTCTGGTGATCGTTGGGGGCCAGGCGGTTGGTCCGTCTCGGCCAATCCAGCGCCCTGGAAATTTGTTATTCAGGACGGCTCGAACGACTAAGGCCCAGTGAGGGGGAGTTCTGTCCTGTTGAAAAATGATATGGGTTGCAGGTCTGCAATCTGTGGGAATGTGAATCCTTCCAACATGTCTACGTAAATTGTTGAGGTCACTGTATCCTCCGCAAAGAAAAACGGACCCACCAAGCGGTCATGGAGAAAGCCACACCACATATTGACCTTTGGACTGTCGCGTATATGTTCAATGACCAAGTGGGGATTTTCAGAGCCTCAGATCCTCACATTGTGCCGGTTGACCTTCCCCGATACATGAAAACAAGTTTCATCTGTGAACATGACCTTTTTCAGGTAATCTTCGTCATCCTCTACGCGGCTGAGCATTTCCACGGCAAACGCCTTGCGTTTGGGTCCGTCATCTGGTTTGAGTTCCTGCAGCATCTGCACCTTATAGCCATAAAGCTTCAGTCTTTTATGCAAAATCTTGTGCACAGTGGTGGTTGGTAGTGCCAATTCTCTGGATGCGCGTCGGATTGATTTTCTGGGACTTTGTTGAAATGATTCACGCACTCGTTCAACGTCTGCTGCACTTGTGCTTGCTCGACCGGTACTCTTCTGTTTCAGGACACTTCCAATATCCTTAAACTTCTTGTACCACTCTCTGATACTAGTCTGCGATGGCGGATTCCTTCCATACCTTGTACGGAAATTACGCTGAACTTGGGTGTCGATCTCGTCTCGATGAACCATTCGACGCACAGAACTTTCTCCTGTGGAGTCGCCATTTTCTTTTACATTAAACCACCAGACCTGAAAATAAAGAAAACTTTAGGAGTTTAGGATTTTCTGTATCATATAAAACAAACGGTATCGTTTTATTATTTGTAGTTCAAAATTTATTAACAACCAAAGTTGTCCAGGTCTTTTTGGACCACCATATATATATATATATATATATATATATATATATATATATATATTATATATATATACAGGGTGGGCCGTAAGTTTCCATACATAGGAAAAATTAAACGTTTGTTTTTATGTTTCAGATACCCTAAAAATATGAGTTTGACGAAAGAGCAACGAATTGAAATCATACTGATGGCTGGGTCGGGAAGCAGTCGCATGGTTGCAATGAACTTTAACAGACAACATGGAACGAACATCACACACGACACTGTGGCAAAACTTATTAACAAGTTTCAGAAAACTGGAAATGTTGCAGATCAACCGCGAAGTGGTCCAAGACGTACAGCCACCGATGAAGACAACAGCTACGATACTTACAGCGCTTACACGGAGTCCCAGAAAAAGTACACGACGGTTGTCTGCAGAAAGTGGTGTCAGCAGATCGAGTATCAGGCGCATTTTGAAAGCAAACAAATGGCATCCATACAAATTGCATATGGCACAGCATTTGAGTGAAGACGACCCGGATAGACGGATGGAATTCTGTGAATGGGCAATAACCAAAGTGAACGAGGATGCAAACTTTTCAACTAAGATCTTGTTTACTGATGAAGCAAATTTTTACGTCAATGGAGAGGTTAATCGGCAAAACATACGTTATTGGAGTAATGCTAACCCTAACTGGCTGAGTCCGACGAAGATGCAAGGTGCCGGTAAGTGATGGTGTGGGCCGGGATATGGGGTGACAGAATTATTGGACCAATTTTTGTCAGTGGAAATCTTAATGCCGAAAGGTATCTTAACATGTTGCAAGAAGAGATTTTCCCATCCCTGCTAAACGAGGAAGGTAACTTCCCAGTTTACTTCCAGCAAGATGGAGCTCCACCTCATTATGGTCTTCACGTGCGTCGGTATTTGGATCAGCAGCAGTTTCCGATGCTTGGATTGGTCGGCGTGGTCCTGTGGAGTGGCCTCCCAGATCCCCAGATCTCACCCCCCTTGATTTCTATCTTTGGGGGCACTTGAAGGCCATGGTGTATCAGAAAAGATACGAGACATAAATCATCTAAAGGAACGTATCACCAACGCCATTACAAGCATAACGTCAACTGTGCTAATGCGTGTTCATCAACAGTGGGGAACACGTATTGAAATGTGTTTCAAAACAATGGCAACCATGTAGAGCATATTATATAAATAAAAATGGTTGTCCATAAAAAAATGTTTATTTTTCCTATGTATGGAAACTTACGGCCCACCCTGTATAATATATATATATATATATTATATATATATAATATATATATATAATATATATACACACCTTTCAACTTTTCGATTGTTCCGTGCGATGATTCCTCATTTCACGAAAATCAAGCTTGTCGCCCCTCCTCTCGAGTTGGCTTGGTGAAGTAGTGAGTTGGTTTCTTGTACTTTCCACCTCACACCTGCTCATCGGGGATTGTTCTGAGCCAGGCATTTAATCTTCTTTTGAAGACGTCCACCGCAACACCACTCATGTTCCTTAGGTCTTTGGGCAGCTGATTAAACAGTCTTGGTCCTCTCACAAAAATCTATTTTCTTTCAAGGTTAAGGATGTTCCCTGTCTAGCCTTTAATTTAGGAACACGACACAGTATTCCTTTCCTACTTTCCACTATTGTTTGGGGTGTTACAAGGTTCAAAGAAAGATTAGGGACTAGTTTCTCCATTATTTTCCAAATGTAATAATGCTGTAACTCTCTCTTCTCCTTTCCAGTGAATATAGGATTGATCTTGGCTGCGAAACTTCTCTGAATCCCTTGTAGCTATCTAATGTCTTCTTTTTTATATGGGCATGTTAGGACCGAGCAGTATTCCAATTTGGGTATGATCAGTGTTTTCAGTAGAGGAATCATTATATTCCTATCCCTTCGTTTAAAGGTTCTCAGTATCTGCCCAGTTATTCTCTTTGCTCTGTTTACTGCTATCTTATTTTGTGTTTCAAATTTCGCATCATCAGTCATTACAACCCCCTAAGTCTTTTGCTTTAAAATTTCTCTGAATTTTCTGTTCACGTGGGGTATAATATTCCATGGATTTTAGGTTCTCTCTTTTACTCTACCGTAACAGCTGAAATTTCTCAGTATTAAACTTCATATTGTTGACTTCCGTCCAATTGTAGATTCTGTTCATGTCGGTTTGTAGAGATCTTATATCTTCTGGGTTTTTTATTTTTCTACTGATCTTTGTGTCATCAACAAAGGATGTTACTGTGCTGTCTCTGGTAACGTCCTCATCTATGTCGGTTAGAATGATTATGAAGAGTAATGGAGCTAGTACTGTTCCTTGCAGGGTTGTGGAGTCGGAGTCGGAGAGTCGGAGTCGTGGAGTCGCACGTTTCAGGGCGGAGTCGGAGTCGGTAAAAAACTTCCGACTCCGACTCCAATTTCTGTGTCCTGTGTCACCCTTAATTTCTAAATCCTAAATACTAACATTTAGGTTATTTAGTTTTTTTGGTCAATAAACCTTATTCATTGATACCTAGATTAAGTTTTTTTAATATTTTTTTTTACATTTTCAGAATATACAATTAATATTTATTTAAATATAAAATATAAAATATAAAATATAAAATTTCACACTTAGTGTGGTGGTGATGAAATGTCTTATTATTATGATAATTATAGAGTGAAACACTAGAGGAGTCGGAGTCGTATATTTAAAATGTGAGGAGTCGGAGTCGGAGTCGGATTTTTAGATGTTTTACAATGTGTGGAGTCGGAGTCGGAGTCGAATTTTTACAATGTGTGGAGTCGGAGTCGGAGCCGGAAAATTTTGGACCGACTCCACAACCCTGGTTCCTTGTGGTACTGAGCTGAGGACCTTTAATTCTGATGAAGATATTCCTTGTACTGTAACGATTTGCCTCCGCTCACTAAGGAAATTATGTATCTATTTTCTAGTGATGGGACGATTAATCGGAATCGGAATCGAGAATCGGAAGAATCGAGCATTTTTCAGGAATCGGAATCGGAATCGAGAGAATTGTACCATGATTTCCGATTCTTAAAACGATTCTTTAACTTTTAATTGAACCAGTTTTGCAATGTAAACTTTAAAATTTAAATGAAAGAGGATAACAAATTTTATTTTTTTTGTATTGTAGCTATACATTAAAACATGTATATCCATGATGTGTAATCAAGAAGATTAAAATGAATTGTTACAACTGTACAGTTGATTTTTATTTTTAAACCAATCTATTATAATTTATATTACCATACTCATAATGTAAATAGTTAATCTTACCAGAGTAAAATATGACAATTTCCAGAAAAACAAGTATAGAATTATATTTAAAAATATTGAGAATCGGAATCGGAATCGAGAATCGTATCGGAATCGAGAATCGTATCGGAATCGAGACTTTTTAGTGGTATCGGAATCGGAATCGGAATCGTTAAAAATTTTGGTGTCGTCCCATCACTACTATTTTCCTACTTTTCCTGTTATTCCCATACACTTCAGTTTATGTATTATGATTCCATGGTCACACTTGTCGAACGCTTTGGCAAAGTCTGTGTATATTACATCATAGTTTTCATAACTTTCCAGTGCATCAATAATGGGTACTTGTAGGTTATCTCCCCCCCCCCCCCCCCACCAATTTTGACAGAATATTTTCGTTAAAACTAACGAAAATATCACGACTTAACTGTACGCTCTTGATAATTGGTTAGGTTGATCTATTAGTAAATAATAAATACTATTCCAGAAACAAACAATGTTATAATTAATAATAATAGATCAACTGTACGCCCTTGATAATTTAATATATAATTGGTTAGGTTAAGTCGTGATATTTTCGTTAGTTTTAATGAAAATATTCTGTCAAAATTGGTGGGGGGAAGATAACTTACAAGTAAGTACCCAATAATGTTGTTGTAGTGTTCCATTAGTTGTGATAGATATGATCTGCCTGACCCAAACCCATATTGGTTATCATTTAATTTTTTCCCGAGTTTCCAAAGTCATAGATTTTCTGTCTAACTATTCTTTCAAATATTTTAGCGAGATGAGATGTAAGCGACACTGGCCTAAAGTTTTTGACCTCTGATTGATCTTTATATATTGGAACTGTGTGTGTGTGTGTGTGTGTGTGTGTGTGTGTGTGTGTGTGTGTGTGTGTGTACACACTAACATTACATACATGAAATTTCTCTGCGTAAATTTGTTAAATGGTTCCTTCCGTTTTGCCGTCCGGAAATATGGTTTGCGATGTTTCTAATTAAATACTTTTATTTCTTGTTAATTGCGAATGTCTGTTTCGGGGCTCCTGAATTTCTTCGAGGACCTATCGATTAGGTGACACGTTTTGTTTCGAGGTAACGAATTCCCTCTTGTTTCAATAAATGGGGCTCTCTCTCTCTCTATAAAACACGAGATAACGAGGTAAAAAATTTTAAAGTGACCACGCTTTTTGTTTATATTTTCTAATAGTGAAGTTTTTAAAGTTTGTGGTGTGTGTGGGGGGAGGGGATGATTTAATCTTATCCGATGTACCACTGGGGGTGAACCCCTAACCTTATCATGAACGGTAACATCTACAGCCCTGAGGTTGGGGATGGTATCTTATTTCCACTGGTGATTCCATTGTATTCTTCGTCTGTGTAAAGTGTGTATTCTGTAAGTGTATTCAGTCTCCAGTTGAGGGGGAGTTCTTAGATAATGTACGTGTGTATGTATCTAAGTATATATGTATTACAACTCAGAATGGTCCCAAAAAACGTTTGGTACACAGAGAGTCATAGACCGTGCATAGAACAAGGAACTCTTCTGGGAAAATTAATTCCAATATATAGTCCAAAGAAGTACAGTAATTAATAGTAAATGACAAATACTATACTTTTTCTTTTTCATTATGGAGACCCATCGTGGGCAATGGGTCACTAGCAGAGAGGCCCCAAAATATAGCTTCCCTCACCAGCTATTTGCTAAGCAGATAGGACCCAGCTTTAGGATAGGGTCTAGAGTTTAAAGTTCCCCAGACAGCTACATTCATATTAATTATATATATATATATATATATAACCTTTGGTTAGCTTCCGCCCGAATTGTTCATTCTGACGAAGGTCAAGCTTTTCACTGCACCTTAGACCTACAGTTTAACGTGGAATCCGAACCACGCCCCATCAGCAGCCCAGCGCCTTAACCACTAGGCCACTTAAGGTACCCATTTATCTACCAACCACTTTCTTTATTATGTGGAAGGATGAACAGCTGGGTTTTGCGGCTCGCCGGCTGCCGTCGGGTCTCGAACCCGGGGCCGATGGATTCGTAGTCAGCGACGCTAACCACTACACCACCGAGGCGCATTTTATATTATATATATATATATATATATATATATAGGGTGGTCCAAAAGTCCTGCCTCATGGGGGTATTGCTAGAATATATTCCAGGTTTTCTGTTTTGTTTACAGTGTCAAGGCCTTAAAGTTTACAAATGGCAGAACAACAACATACAACAGTGTACAGGTACATTCCCCAAGAAAAGGTAGAATTAGTTCTCCTACATGTTAAGGGTTTCAGAATTTCACAACAGACGTCCAGAAAAACTATGACCTGATCAGCGAACTGTCGGACGTCTCCTTAAGAAACTAAAACGAACAAAGCGTAGAAGACAGAGAGAAGTGGTAGGCCGTGATCAAGCACAACTGGGGAAATGTCAAAGTGTACAAGCAAGAATAATATCGAGTCAAAAACGTTCACGTGGGAAAGTTGCGCAAGAAGAAACATTCCCCATCAAACCACTTATGGAAAGTGGCTTACATACTAGACGTCCAGTAATGGGCCCGGAATTGCTCCCACACCACCACAATGCTCGTCTTGCTTTCGCTCGTGAGCATGTCAATTGGACTATGGTCCAATCGGGACGAGTATTGTTTACAGACTTTCTCCTGTTCTTCTCCACACTCTTTCCAGTCCATCGGATGTTCGAAGATTAAATCTTGATTCGTCTGTGAACAATACTCGTCCCCATTGGACCATAGTCCAATTGACATGCTCACGAGCGAAAGCAAGACGAGCATTGCGGTGGTGTGGGAGCAATTCCGGGCCCATTGCTGGACGTCTAGTATGTAAGCCACTTTCCATAAGTCTCCTTCTAACGGTTCGCTCCGATACACTGACGTCTCGAGACCTTTCCAACTCATTGCGGACATTTGTGGCAGTCAAGCGACGATCTCGCAAAACACTCAAGGCAATGAAACTATCGTCACGGGCAGATGTGCAGCGCGATCTTCCAGATCCTGGTCTCCGGGTGTACTCTCCTGTCTCCACATAACGTTGGTAGACACGTCGAACCGTTGTTCTTGGAATTCCTAGCGCATCGGCGACGTAACGCTGGCTCCGACCATCTTCAATTAGGGCGACGACTCTCGCGACGTTCACGGCACTCAAATCCATTGTAAATGTCCAATTCTGAAACCTAAAAGAATTAGAAGTCTATCTTTTACTAAACGCAAATGCCTACTCCCACTAGTGGAAGAAAAAAGTGGCACTAGCAGTCTAAGAGTACTGAATGTCAGACTGTCGAATTCCTAAAAGTCGTCGAAAATTCGTTACAGCTAGTGTGTTCGCAGCTGACGTTGTTTTGTCTCGTTATTTGGTTGCCTCAGACTATATTTTCGAATTTTAAAACTTTTATAAACAGAAGCTTGCCCACTTTTTTGCTTTTCGCGATATTCCAAGTGGGCCGATTTTTCTGCCGCTCAATATATATATTTTTATTTTTTTGTTTTTCAGATTTACCGCCGATTCGTACCTAAAGAGGCGGTACATATCTCGGCGAGGCAGTGAGTGGGTGATATTACTGTGCTAGGGGGCGGTAGACTACGGGAATGAGTATGGGTCAGTCGATGGTTAGTGGGTAGGAGGGGTATGGTTTCAGATGCGATGGAGCAGATGGGAGTGAGTAAGGAAGAGGAGAACGGCTTCCGCTGAAAAGTGGGGGCCTTCGGCGAGTATGGATCGTAGGCAGTTGGGTATGGGGTTTTCGGCCGAGAGAAGGAAACACCTGCGACGGAGAGCGGACAACTTTGAGCATTCCACCAGGAGGTGTAAGACAGTGATAGGGGTATGGCAGGTAGGGCAAAGCGGGGCTGGCGATTTCGCCATAAGGTGTCCGTGGGTGATGCGGGTGTGACCTATGCGGAGACGGGCTAGGATTACTTCTTTATGGCGGGACCGGTGGAATGAAGAAGCCCAGTATCCTATTTGCGGTTTGATCGTGTGGAGTTTATTTTGTGTGGCCTGGTCCCATTCCCGCTGCCATATGGAGCGGAAGTGGGAGCGGAAAGCCGGGAAGAAGTCGGAGAGGTCGGAGGAGGCCGGCAGCAAGCAGATATATATATATTATATATATATATATTATATATATATATATATATATATATATATATATATATATAATTAATTAATTACATTCCACGGGTTTTGTATACGTTTGACGTTGAATGTTGGCCTATGAAATTAGGATAAAGGTAAGCAAAATAATTTCTATTGGTTCTGTGTAATCATCAATCGGCTCATTCTTTGTCGAACATAACTCGTGTTATACATATAATTTTGAACTTTGTTTATACATTATACTGTACCTTACGCTGTTTCTTAATTGTTTGGTTCCTCAAGGCACCTTACCACCCACCCAGATGCTTTAACCTTCCACTGATCGACTCGTTTCAAAATGAGGCAGCTAAAATATGACATGATGTTATCAAATATTCTGAAGTGACTCGGGTACAGTTAAGGAAAAAAGTTCATGAACAGTTTTTTCATAATTTAGTAACTGGCAACTGTTTTATACTTATTACGTCATACTGCATAGATATATATCTATTTTGGTCTCGTCATGAACTAATTGCCTATTTACAACAATGCATATATCGGGTGATTTTTTAAACGCGTGACGCTTTAAAAAGCTCGTATTTTTTTTATTAACTGAAACAAAAGCATGAAATTTTTACTGTACTTATTCTACACATGGGCAATTAGTCCCCTAGTGCAAAACATGTTCTATGTGATGTCCTCTCCGTTCATTAACTCTGCGCACGAACAACAAAATTTTGCAGTACTTTGGACAGAGTATCTGTTGAAATCTAAGAAATTTCTTGTTCAGTTCATGCTTTCGATGTTTCTATTGTGTGTGGATTCTGTTTAAACATTCTATCTTTTAAATAACCCCACACAAAAAAGTTATACGGGCTTAGATCTAGTGATGTTGATGACCAAGATATTCCTTTATCATAAACCTCAGGAAATCTGTTGGACAGAACTCTTCCGTCGAAAGCATCGTGAGTCGAGAGGACATCACAGAGAGCATGTTTTGCAATGGGGGACTAATTCCTCATGTGTAGAGAGAAGGTACAGTAAAACCGTCATGCTTTTATTTCAGTTAATAATAAAGAAAAAATTACAAACTTTTCAAAGAGTAGCATGTTAAAAAATCACCTTCGAAATATTTTCAGGAATAAACAACATAACCAAACGGGAAAACGTATTATACAAACCCCAAAACAACGCAATAAATCACATAAATTATAACGCGAAATGACGTACACATCGTGACCTCATAACAGTTGCCAATTACTCCCATTAAGAGAAAAACTTCAAAAAATGAAAAATTTACTTCCGTGATTGTACATCTGTAAAGAATGAATTAAACATTAAAACCTCTTTCGTTATTGAAAGAAACATTTTATTTCAACTATAAATACTTGATGACAGAGGGAATCACTATTCAGTGTAGACTTAAATTTAGATCACGGAAATGATCTATAAATATTAAATCCTTTTCTATTCCAATGGTTAGAAAAAGGTTGTTTAATCTCGATCAGATATAATATTGATGAAGCAGTCTTTAGTCGGTCATTATTTACAACGGTTAATAGTCTATTTTATAATAATTTTGAATATACAGTCGGTTAAAAGAGTCCTGTCCACGTCGATCCTGAACCGTCGTTCAAACTCTCAAAGTAATACCTAGTTATATATATATATATATATATATATGTGTGTGTGTGTGTGTGTGTGTGATGAATGGTTTATATGTATGTAATCGCTTCGCTGCCAACTTAAGCAATTAGCGAAGGTAACATTCAAGAGAAACTAGTAAGTAGAAAACTGTAGATATTTTAAGGCCTTTCCTAAAATCTATTTTGTTTTTCTTCTTAAAAGTGACTAGTTTTTTTAGGTATGCTCATGTGGAAGGACTGGAAGGACTGGAAGGACTAAGTTTATCAAAGATCGAATCAAGAGGCGTATGCAAGGATTGTTCACTCAATTGCAAGGATTGCAAAACCTCTTTCTTTCGTAGGGTGAAGCGAAGTATATAGAAAAAAAATTGGGAACTTAAATTCTATATGGGTGCAAAAGTTGCCAAATACCGGGTGTACATAAAGTCAGGATCTATTTTTGTGAAGCACTTGGAAATTATATGGAATTCAATCATAAAATGATAAAGTGGTAACATTTATTAAATAATTAAGAGTAGGATTCGACGGGACGCCCATCAGTATCCCTGCACAGCTCAAATCGTTCCGCAGCATTTCTAAACACATTCTGGAGCATTTGCGGGGTTATGTTATCTGCAGCAGTTCGTATACGTAAGTTTTCAAGACTCGTAATCTTCGTCTGATAGACGTGCGATTTGATAAAGCCCCATGCAAAGAAATCTAAAGGGGTTAAATCTGGTGATCTCGCTGGCCAAGGTCTGTTGCTTCCGCGTCCGATCCAGCGATTTGGAAAACGTCCATTTAGATAATCCTGAACAATTTTGGCATAGTCACAAGGAGCACCATCATGTTGATAGACGACAGGGATAGGATTGTTAGTACCGTCGTCTATCAACATGATGGTGCTCCTTGTCACTATGCCAAAATTGTTCAGGATTATCTAAATGGACGTTTTCCAAATCGTTGGATCGGACGCGGAAGCAACAGACCTTGGCCAGCGAGATCACCAGATTTAACCCCTTTAGATTTCCTTGCATGGGGCTTTATCAAATCGCACGTCTATCAGACGAAGATTACGAGTCTTGAAAACTTACGTACACGTATACGAACTGCTGCAGATAACATAACCCCGCAAATGCTCCAGAATGTGTTTAGAAATGCTGCGGAACGATTTGAGCTGTGCAGGGATACTGATGGGCGTCACGTCGAATCCTACTCTTAATTATTTAATAAATGTTACCACTTTATCATTTTATGATTGAATTCCATAAAATTTCCAAGTGCTTCACAAAAATAGATCCTGACTTTATGTATACCCTGTATAAATTAATATAGAATTAAAATATTTTTGCGTTACACCATCAGCTTTAGGGCCACCGTGACCTTTAATTTTCCCATAGAAACAACACACAAAGCCCATTGGCTTATTATGCCGAGCATACTATAGATCGTAAATACACAACTCTCTGCTAATTTCAACTTAAACCTACCACGTGCGGGTGATTCACATCGGGTTCCCTCCCGCCCACCCAAACCACCCTACCATTATGGGCAGGTTCACTCGCACCTATATCTGAATTCCTATTCAAGCGCATGATAGGTCTTGCTTGAACTCGTGCGCGAATGAAACCGTCGCGACTTTCAGTGCCACAAACTGCAGCAGCAACAGCTTCTGTCGAACGCCTCACTCCACTGCTTCTGTGGCATGGAAAATTGTCAAATTCCAACTTGGGTACTGCCTCTGCTCGGCTCACAAATTGACGCAGATGTTCATCGGTAAATTATTGTATGCTCCACAGATGTTTGGTTCAATCAGTTCTAGGATTTTATTTTTTATACGAAACAAAGCTGGAGCGGAAACTTTGTTGACGAATTTTTTCAATATTTTCAGGTTTGTTAATGAATTCCCGTCGATACATACAACCACAGGACACGATTAGCGATTGTTAACCATCTCGAATAGTTAAGGGTACCTGGCTGGCGCCTTTCCAAATCAGGCGGGCAGTAGCCAGACGACACCGCGTTGTAAATGTTCCACAAATACCGCTGGTCTGTGCTCAGTTCCACGTTGCCTAAGCCTTGCGGAAGTTCACAAGAATTTAGTAAAATTTCACAACCGATAATTGTTTCCACGTGGCGATTGCCTTGCCAATCTTGCCTATAAATGTCTGTGGGTCACGGGTGCTGCCAATAGATGGCGAAGTGGAAGCTCATTGATGTGCAACATAACAGCCATTGGATTGGTTAGCCGCCTTTTTCCCCAGTGTTCGTTACAGTTCCATCACAGCCAACTCTGTACTGAACGGAGACATTTCCTGATCCCTCTGATATTGCATCTACTTTTGCATACTGCTAATAATTTTACTTTTGGAAAGTTTTGAATTTTATATACTTGTGTTTATATTCACATTGTTATAGTTAAGTAATTGAATATTAGTGGTTTTTAGCGATTTACAAGTTTTCATAGCGTGCCGGCTTAATTTAACTTAAACTTGTGACGGTTATAAACTAATTTTAACTGCGCGATGCCGTCGCAGAAAGCGTCGTGTGTTAGGTGTGGGGTAAACCGGTGGTATTCGGATTTTAAAGATTATAACGGCGGTCCTGTGGCGATTACCGAGAGATCAGTTTGTTTCTTTCGCGAGTTAAGGGAGGACATAGTTGACATAAAACGCAGTGTACGTGAGATAACGGAAATACTTGCAATGCTTGATGAGGGCAGGGGGTTGGGCTACGGTTGACGAAAGCCGAACTAATACTAACGATGAAGACGTTAGCAATTTGAAGGGTGAGGTGCGTAACCTAGTTTCTAGTTTAGGTAGCTTATCGGGAAGGTTGGATAGAGTTGAGGAAGGGGTTAAGGTTGGTTCGAGATTAGTGGATGGGGAGGGATTTAGAGAAGTTAAGGGTGGAGCTAGGCCGCGTACGTTAGGTGATAGGAATCCCCCCCCCCCCCTATCGAGGTTTCGAACCCTTTCACCCATTTGGAAAGGGACGTGAATGAGGGGGAAACTATTTTAATTGGGGACTCTTTAGTGCGCCATATGGACAGAGAGTTCGTTGAACGGCATCCAACCAAGAGGAGGAGGGTCTGTCTCCCAGGGGCCAGGGTTGACAGAGTTAGAGACGAAGTGGACAGGATTGACGTTGCCTCCCGTCAATCGATGTTGGTGACGATGGGAGGGGGGCAACAACTCGTATAGGCCCGATACGAGAGTGCCTGACCTTTTGGAGAGATATAGGGGGTTAATTAGGTCCCTAAAGGCGAGGTCAGATAGGTCTTTAGTTCTAGGTATTATCCCTAGGCACGGTTTGGGTCTTAGGATTACGTCTAAAACGATATTTTTGGATACTAAATTAGGAGAGATTTGTGCTGAGGAAAATTTACCCTTCGTAAAGCTGTGGTCCGAATTCAGTGATCCTAGCCTTTTTATAAAAGATGGGGTGCATTTTAATGAAATAGGTAATGCTAGGCTAGGTAGGTTAATTGACGAAAACGTACGAAAGCTGTATAGGTCGAAGCCTTCTTTAAACGTTGTGGGTCCTGGAAACGCGGGCCCGACGTGAAAAATAGTACGACACTGACCTTTTCGAGTCTCTCCTCACCTTCTACACTTGCCGACTTGAAGCCGTCCACCAAGCACAAGGCGGCAACACCAACTATTGAGTGGTTTTGTTTAGACGTAGAATTAAATTGTCTAAAAGATGTAACAATCAGTTTTTTTGTACCTCTATTAATTTCATCTGTGCAGGGGGGGGGGGAGGCAATCACTGTTTGCCACCCGTTACTTCGATTGCGGCTCCTGGATTAGGCTAATATGTTCTTCAACCTTGGTAGTGAGGTAATACTTCATTCCGTTCTTTACTTAACTCGTGTTATCTTTACGACCATCAAAATATAGGCCCTTCAACGAAGGCAAGTTGACGTGTGACGTCATGGATTTCTAGTCTCGTGCGGTACCTCTAAATCAGTGCTTCGCAACCGGTGTGTCGTGACAAAGTCCCTAAAGTGCCGCGGTACTTTCGTAATTAGAATTAGAGGAAAATGAGCTACATCACTGTTTCACTAATTTCAAGCTACTATTATCTAAATCCGAGTTTTTCAAACTTTTTGAAGCCACGGAACCTTTTTTTAAAAAGAAAAAAAATTCACGGAACCTTTATTTAAAAGAAACAAATTCACAGAACCTTGACCAACAGGTAAAATTTTAATGATGTAAGGCAAATGGTAATAAAACACAGTTTATGCTCACTGCAGTTTACTTATGTAATTTATGAAATTTACATATACAGTTATAGGAATTTCACAAAAAAATTATATGTTTAGAAATTTACAAGAAAAATAAAGACAATTTACTTTTATTGACCTATTTATTTTAAATTCCCCTCCCCACATTACTGTCAGCATAAAAGAAATTATAGTATGAAAAATATCATGTTTATTGTAAAATCAAAGTTTTCAATACAAAATAATTAAAAGCGAGGAATTTTAGTTATTGAGGAGTAATTTTAATAGTTAATCAAACAAATAAATGTTCAATGACTCGGATGTAATTGCTTTACTTTGGATAAAAGTTCAATATTACATTACTGTAATCATAACTTCCGTGACCTGAGAAAACTAAACCTAAAAACATGGAAAAACTCACCAAATCAATCAGACCAATGCTCGTGGTCATCAGTTGTGTTTTGTTTACAAAATGGGCTTCTGTTTCTTATTGTGGCTGCGAGAGGGCAACACTTATTCTGGATATCTCATCGTTCGAATTAAAATTCTCTCTCTCGCCCACTCTCTCTTTGCCTACTACGCCTTTCAAAACACAATCACTGAATTCGCAGAATATATATCTTAAATTCATCCATGCCAGTTGATATTATTTATCTTACCTCTCTCTCCTTCTCAGTCTCTCATGACATGCCCGACGGAACCCCATCAAGTTCTCGCGGAACACAGTTTGAAAACCCCTATCTAAACTACACAACGACTCGCCAAAATTCGGTTCGATGTGCCGCGAAGGTCGAGCTAACTAGAAGAAGTGCCGTTAAATAAAGGTGGAGAAGCACTGCTCTAAATGATCATAAAATTAAAAAACTATTTTACACAGTAAATATGTACGACAATATTCAACCTTTGCATTTATGTATTTTTGATTTAAGAATGTCTTTTTTTTCGCTCCATTTTGCACTTTTTGTTTAAAATCTTGAAAGTAGACAAACATTGAAAGACAATAGGTGTTTACATAAACGTGCTGTATAGTACAAAAGTAGAAGGAATATCGTATACACGAAATTTTTTAAGTATATATAATCAATTCTTTCTGTAATTATTAAATTTCCGGATGATAATGAGTCTGACTTCAATACATGTTAAAATATTCATTGGAGAGTGAAACATGCATTTTAGGAGCCTAAACATCTGAATGGAGCAGAATCTCAATGCAAACAAATATCATTTTATATATATATATATATACACAATATTTGACATCCATAGTGCATAGTTTCCAAACAGACCTAGAAAGAAAATCCCAAAGTAGCCTCAATATGCAAAAATTTGGCAAAAACAAATCTTGCAATTTTCCATCATTTACATATTCTAGACTTTTAAAAAATTTTACTGTAGGTATTTCACAATATCGAGCTTTTACACATTGTTATATGCAAAACCTTTATCTAAACACTTCATGGATAATAAAACAAACTGATGCAAGGCCAGTTTGCATGATTCGGTTATATAAAAGCCAAACTGTCAGCGCAAAAGATTTTTTCGATGCAATATATGTATAGTTTAGATTCTTCTATTTCAACAAATCTTATAAATCTTTGAGGAGAAAATTTAAGCTTCCGAATAATAATACAAACCCGCCACGAATAACCCTTATATACTTATATATTAAGGAAAAAGTGCCAATGAAATTTCGTTACAGGACTATTGTGTACACACACACACACACACACACACACACACACACACACACAGAATAACAAAATCCAAGATCCACTCTAATTAAGCCCAACCCAAGAACAGAAAAAGAAAGCGAGTACGGAATTTGGCGAACAGACAATGCAATAAGGCTTTAGACATTTTTATCTTATGCACATGCATATTCAGAAGTTCTATTGTGCATTTCGAGTGTATATATATACATATATATATATAAGAATTTCATCTCATTTATAGTGTCGGAATGAAATTGTTGACAAATATTACAAAAAGTATTGAAGGTGTTCTCATGACCTAATTTTCTATAACAAAAAAAATGTAAAGTGACAGAATCAAATTCAATGTTAATTTGGCATTTATATCCATGCATGGACACCAATGCAGGGTCCATACTATCGAAAATAACCACGTTTGAAAAGATAAATTGAAATAGAAGTCATAAAATAAATTGATAGGGCTCAATTACTGATAATGGAATTTACACTACTTGAGTTCGATGTTAATGCCAAGTTCGATTCTTCTCAGTGTGAATACAAAACTGATACTCAGTTTTATATTAATGGACTATTAAGAAGTGAGCAATTTCTCAATTTAAAAACCATCATTTTTTGTACCTATTATTGTTTCTTACAATGTAAGCAGTGAAGGTCGGTATGACCAGGGCTGTGGAGTCGGTAGACCAAGCCTCCGACTCCTAGAATTTTAGAAGGGCCGACTCCGACTCCTGCCTCTAAATAATAATATAAAATATACTTTGATTATATTAACCCAGAATGGCATTTCATCACTACCAAGTGAATCATCAGGCTACTTTTTAAGCTCAATTTCTCTAAATTTAAGTCTTAATGGTTGTAGCTATGCCATTATGGCGTTTTTATTTAAGGAAAAAAAATTATTAAACCAAAAACATTACTTACAGTCTACATTAACGAAAGTAAAAATCTACTATTGTAAAGGGTGATCCAGAGAAATGGGACCCAAAAGAAACCCCTGTAACTCAAAGTATAAGTCCTTTTATAAAATCATACGCATCATTCGAAAGAGGATAGTTACAAGTTTGTACAGGATTGTATAGGTTTTGACAATACAAGACAAGATAAGATACAAAACAAAATAAAAGTGTTAGTTAAAACTAACCCTTCAAGATGACTTGCATGGACTGTGGAACAGCTGCGTTTCATAACTGAGCAATATTATGAGCATGGAAGAAGTGTAGTTTCAGCTCTTAGAAGGTGATTTTGACATCTAAAAATTTGTCTTGAAAAATCTTTGAGCTGAAACTACACTTCTTCCATGCTCATAATATTGCTCAGTTATGAACGCAGCTGTTCCACAGTCCATGCAGTCATCTTGAAGGGTTAGTTTTAACTAACACTTTTTTTTGTTTTGTATCTTATCTTGTCTTGTCTTGTATTGTCAAAACCTATACAATCCTGTACAAACTTGTAACTATCCTCTTTCGAATGATGCGTATGATTTTATAAAAAGACTTATACTTTAAGAGCCCTGGGTATGACACGGAAATTTTAAGCCGTTTGGGTCTGTATTACATGTCAAAATAGATTAAGGAAAGGTTCCTCTCAGAATTATGTCACAGATTGGGGACTGCATGGACACTAACCGAGAGCGTACTGGCTCTTTTTGACCCTATATACCAGAAAGGAAACTCGTATGATCACGGTTTCGAACCTTTTAGTAAACTGTAAAAGTAAATAATAGTGGACAGTTTCTCCATTTTATTTAAAATATTTAAAATAAAATGATCAGTAAATTCCAAATAGCCTTTTATGCTATGAATAAGTGGTTTTGGTAAACAGAATATGTAATAAATCTATAAATAATAGTTAAACATGGTACTAGTTGGTGTAGCGTATAGTCATCCATCATTAGGTTTTCATCTCACTTAAGCGGGGTAGATATACGTTCCAAGTCGCAGGGCAAGGCTAGTCAATCGTTATTACGAAAGGTATCAATATGTCGTTTGAAAATGTGATAAATTTTATAATGTCAAAATTATGTGAAAAAAACAACCTAACCTAACAAAAAAAAAACGCGTGTTGTATGCCCTATTAAAAGTGAAATAACCAATTTATTTTTTTAATTAAACAAAAAATTGTCCGCTATTGTTAACCATCTAAATATAGATATTTTTTGTGTAGATATGAAAAAAAATGTCTCAAACAAAATATTTTCACAAACTATCAAATTAAAATGAATTGTCATTAAAAATATTTTAATCGCCATCCAATTTTATTCGTGATTGAAAGGGCTAATGATGGATCCTTTTACTTTGAAGGACTGGGAGCCGAGCAGAGTTCAGTAGTGTGGAAGATCAGTTTACTAGAGTGAAGACGCATTAATGAGCGTTTCGTACTAATGGTGAATGAAAGTGTGTAATATTAATGAATAAAATTGTTTATTAACTAATTTATTTATTTTCTAAAGGAAACTTTATTTGTGCTTTAAGGAAATCGTAATTGTCGTTTACCTTTTGGTTTGCTTCCGCCCGAATTGTTCATTCTGACGAAGATCAAGCTTTTCGCTCCATTTTAGACCTACAGTTTAACGTGGAATCCGAACCACACCCCACCAGCAGCCGAACGTTTTAACCACTAGGCTACCCAGGGTACCCATTTATCTACAAACCAGTTTCTTTTATTGTGTGGAAGGATGAACAGCTGGGTTTTGCTACGCGCCGCCTACCATCACCGGGTCTCGATCCCGGATCCGATGGGTTCTTAGTCAGCGACGCTAACCACTACACCACTGATTAATTAAAATTTCAATTTACTGGCCAGTATCGTAATACCGCTTCCTATCGATCACGGTCTCCGGAGTAATTGCATGGGAGACCGTCGTGGTTCGGATCCCACTTAAAGCTGTAGATCCCCTCACTCATATGACCTCAGACGTTGCGGAGGTGGTTTAAGCAACCCATCATTACAGTAACACTATCGCTTACGTTTGTAAAGTGTATAGGCTAAATGATGCTGGATTCTCCAAAAGAAAGACAGACCAAAAATAGTTATTCTGTATAACGTGGTCTCACTTTTTCTTTTATATATCAATTGGCTTATGGCTTTAAATGATACACGTGTTTATAAAGCCTCGATCTATTTTTTTTTTTACACGAAACTTTACCGCAGTTTTGGTGCATATTTAATGTATTCCTTTAATAGCGTACTTCTAAATCCTTACCATGTATACCCAAAATCTACAGATTAACCTGTATAGTCGGTGCACACGTTGACAAAATTTCATACACGTTTTGGAAACCGAAAAAAAAGCCTATCAGTCAATAAACCCCCCCAAAAAATTGAGCTTCAGATCCGAAACCAGATGCTCCAAATTTGTGAAGTTGCATTTAAAATGACTGGTGAACTTAAAGTAAATATTGAGCTCTCGTTAGCTTAAAAACTTTGGTTTAAAATTTGTTTACATTTTTTTTTTTGTAAATAATTTACGTTTCAATGCGACCGTGGACTGACTAAGTATTAGTGATGTAGGTCACATCCGCATCCGCGGAACATCCGCACATTTTCTCGCATCCGCGTCCGCATCCGCACTTTGGACTGCGGATGTCGTGCGGATGTGGACCGTTGAGATAAAACGTCATTAATAAGCGAAAATTATCAAATTCTACTATATTAATAGAACTAGTTCATTGTGCGCAAAAGTGATGCAAGCGACAAGATGAGAGGCTGTTCTTGTATGAAGTTACTCTCTTGCAACCTACTTAGATCCACGTTACAAAGCTAAGTTATTTTCACCTAGTACATTAGAACGAGTTAAATCATCACTTGGCAAAGCAGTTGAAGAGCTTCAATCTCTTGAATCTGTCGCTTCGCCACCCGCCAAAAGAATAAAAGTTTCAGTGACAGAACCAACACCTTCAACAAGCAAATCTATCACAGAATCTGTCTCTCAGTTTCTTGAGTCAAGCAGCAATGACGAGACCTACGCGATGTCAAAAGATGTAGTAAAAATGATCGAGAGCTATCACCAAGAAAAACGCCTGGCTGCATGTGACAATCCTAGTAGTTGGTGGAAAATACGCAGAATATCTATCCATACTTGAGTAAACTTGCAAGGAAACATTTAGCCTGTCCTCCAACAAACGTACCAAGCGAGAGATTATTTAGCAGTGCTGGATTAATATATGATGAAAAGAGAAACAGACTGGCAGCAGAAAAGGCAGAAAAATTAATGTTCCTTAAGCATAACCTTCCTATAATTAAGTTTGAACATTAAACGATGAACATCTTAGTTTACTTTATTTTAATTACTCATTTATAAATATGCCTAATAAAACTTTAAACTTAATATAAACAGTTATCAAGCTAATTAAAGATCTCTTTCTATAAGGGTGGAGGTTGGGGAAAGAGGTCGGTGGGGTGCATTTGAGTTGGGTTCACGTCCCGCATCCTGGTAACACAATTATGGTTTCTAATTGTGGCTGAAACTCGACAAAATATAACGAATTTATTTGCAGACGAATTCACTAATTGATTTCTATATTAGTTAGATGCTTGATATTATTTTATATGTTCAGAGAAAAGTACAGCAATTATTGTACAATTAATCAATTATACTACATTATAGCTACAGCTCTCTCTATATAATAACTTATTATATACGTTAAACACAACAAATCTCGAATATATCCTAAAAAATAACGAAAATGTAGACATCCGCATCCGCATCCGCGGATGTTGAAATCAAACATCCTCATCCGCATCCGCGGATGTTGAAATCAAACATCCTCATCCGCATCCGCGGATGTGAAAAAAATGACATCCGCTACATCACTACTAAGTATACAGTCCGAAATGTTGGGAATTACTTTTCTTACTGTGGGTTTAATATATAGTGGGCTCTCCATTGATATCAATGATTACTTTGAGCCTGTTGGGCAATGGGCATGGACATAGGTTTTGACAGTTCCAGGGCCATTTCGGACAACCAACTGGTTTTATTATCAAAACAAAAATATCGGGTGAGAAATACAAATACTGCGGGCACCGAAATATGCACCAAACTGTACCCTAAGGAGAGAAATTGGGGTATCTCTAATGAAAAGGAGGATAATAGATGGAAGAATACAATATGTAAAGAATATAAAAAAGGGAAAGAACCAACTGTTGAAGACCATTTTAGAAAATACAAGAAAGTAACAACACTAAATGGATAAAAACAACCAAAAACTACCTTGAAGAAGTGAACATCAGCTATCAAGATATAGATAATATGACTAAAGAGCAACTCAAAGAAAAGACAAGAAACTGGGACTCAGCAAGATGGATAGAGGAGGTACAGAACAAATTTAGTTTAGGAATCTATAAGAACTGGAAAAAATAAATAAAGGAGGAGACTGTCTACAATAATAGACCCGCATCAATAACTCTATATAAAGCTAGAACGAACTGCCTACCACCGTACAACAGGAAGAGACATTAATGAAAACGTGGAATGCAAACTTTGTGGGGCAGAAGAGGACCTACACCATTTTGTTCTGTTGTGCCCAGAGTACACAGAACAAAGGAAGAAAGTGGCTGAACTTCAACAACCATATGTTGAAAATGTGGATGCTTTGATTGGAGACTTTCTGTTTGGGGAGTCCAATACTGAAAAAAAAAAAAGCAGCTCTTTTTCGAAATTTTGCTTAATTAAGTGGCGCCCGTAAAGATCACGCATCACAAATTGATAGGTATAGGGTTCACTGATGCGTGATCTTAACGGGGGCTCCGCCCCCGTACCCCCGAGACCTAAATTATACAAATGATAATGTAATAACATGTTAAGTTATGCACTTTTTTAGTAATTTTCTAACTTCGTTTTTTTGACTATGCGACACAAGCAATCAACGTATTTTAATGAGAGAAACAACTTTGTATCTGGTATTTTTCGAAATTTTGCTTAAGTGGCGCCCGTATTCTGAACCATTACCAAGCTCTTCACAGCTTCTGGAAAATAAGAAAAAAAAAAGGGAGCTAAACACAAACTAGTTACAAAAAACAAAAGTTTAGGAGGGGCGCTGCAAAGGCTATGCCTCCGACCTATCATCTGATCTGATCTGGGTGATGCTCACTCTTTTTTTTAGAGACTTTCACCCTCAAAAGTTTTCACAAGCTTTCAGTCGGATTGAGGCAGGAGCGTTTACAAGGCCATTGCAAATGAAGCGTGTTTTTCATAAACTTTTTTTCACATTTTAGCAGTGTAACAAGGTGTGCTATACTACTGGGACCAGGAGCAATCATTTTCCTACACTGTTCTCAGAGCATGTTCATCGATGTTTAAGTAGACACGTGAATTCACGGTCGTATCTTCAACAAAACCGGAGTTCTTGTGCCTTGAACACCAAAACATTCTCAAAACATGACCTTTGGAGGCTGCTTCATGGTGGCAATACATTTGGAATGATGGCGTTGATTGAGTGGACGTCGAACGTGCAGATGATCCTGCCTAAATTGTATTATCTGGCTCTCGTCACTGAACAAATACTTGGCCTATCATTCAGCGGTCCAATCGGCCTATTTTTATTTTTGCGAAAACGAGACGCTTAGTCTTAGGCTTTTCATTTGGGAGTTTTTTTTAAGCTGGTCTTTCGATTAAATCATTCTCATTTTGAAGCCTCTGTCAAATGGTTTTTCTACTGACTGGAGTAGAGATATCCTACATATAGGTATTGCTGATAAAGGGGCTGAACATAGTGTACTGACAGTGCGATCAGAAGGAAGACAGAGTCGTTATTCTTGTTTTTTGTGTAAACTGCAATAGAGTTGATTCAGATACTGATGTTTTGAAAAAATACACAAATTTAATAAATAAGTGAAAATGTAATACTATGAAAATAATTAAATTTTAAAAGAATGAAATGTAGGCCTATAAGATTTAAATACATTTTATATAATTATTTAAAAAGTGATCAAGAAATGTCAAATAATGCCTAAATCCTATTTCTTTCAAGTCGGCCTTCAACTACTGCGGTTATAAATGACCTTGTATTTTCACGGATTGTAATACAGGGTGTTCATAAAGTCCCTATCTATTTCAATGAAAACGTAGCAAAAAGTGTAAAATTCAATAACAATATAATAGAAGCCATACACTTAATGAATACTTAGCATATGATTCTATATGGGCACCATCAGTATCTCTACTGAGTTCGAATCTGTCAGCAGCATTGCGGAACACATTTTGGAGCATGACAGGGGTTATTTTTGTAACTGATGTTACGATACGAACACGTAAATGTCTCGGCTTCATTCAGATAGCATTTTAACCACCACTCTCTTTCAAATGGGGGACCGTGTCATTATGCAAACATTGTTCGGGAGTACCTAAATGAACGATTTCCAAATCGGTGGATCGGACGTGGAGGCAACAGGCCCTGGGCGGCTCGATCTCCTGACTAACGCCCTTGGATTTCTTTGCATGGTGTTTTATCAAGTCAAACGTCTATCAAACGAGGGTGACAGATCTACAGGGTGTCCCATAAGTTCGGCATCATAGGAAAAATAATAAAAAAAAACAAAAGCTTTTATTTACAGAACGTGCTCAATATATGTCCACCATTGTTTTGAATACACAAATTCTGACGTGATACCCAGTCAGCAAGCACACGGTGAATGATGTCAGGAGTAATGGTGTTACATGCCCCAATAATGCGCTGCCGGAAATGTTCAACACTCTTAATTTTCTCTGCGTATACCAGCGCTTTCAAGTGGCCCCAGAGGTAAAAATCTATGAGTAGAATTATCTGGATTCGTTCTTCCTTGCTCACAGACATTATGGCCTGTAGAAAGAGAAAAATATGAATTACGGTTTGTAGAAATAGAAAAATGTGAATTTCTCCTATGATGCCGGACTTATGGGACACCCTGTACAATACTTACGTGCTCGTATCGTAACAGCAGTTACAAAAATAACCCCCCGTCATGCTCCAAAATGTGTTCGCAATGCTGCTGACGGATTCGAACTCTGTAGAGAGCCTGATGGTGCTCATGTAGAATCATATGCTAAGTATTCATTAAATGTATGCCTTCTATTATACTGTTATTGAATTTTACTCTTTTTGCTACGTTTTCACTGAAATAGATAGGGACTTCATAAACACCCTGTATATGTTTCACTCAAAGAATCGAGATTCATTTTAAGAGTCACTTCAAGCATACCGACTGCAAAATTGTGACGCAAAAAGACACATTCCAGAAATTTTTTAGCGTTTCTAAACCTTTGGCCATGGCTTTATAGGTAGGCTTTGAGTGTACAAAATACATCCACTACCTAACTAGACTGAAGATGATGACACGTAGACAGAACTGGTTATTTTTTTAAATTCCAAATTTTTAAATCAAACAAGTATGATGACAGTATGAACACATAATGTTTCACGATTTAAAAACCCCAAAACAAAGATATTTACAAACTAATAAACATTGCCTCGTATAAAATCGTCAATAGTACTGCTCCGAAAAATCGTTCACAACAAAATCTAAACTTTCAAACTCTACATCATTTGGAAACAACACAAACACATCAGAAAACCAAATTATACTCTGGATTATAATTAAATTATAATTAAATTATCCATCCATCGTGTTCTGCCTATCAGGCAGGTCCAACTCATGTGTCCCGCCAAAGTGTTCTATCCTGAGCTATCCTTTTCATCTCCTGCCTGCCTGCCTGCCTTCAAATCATCCAGCATTGCTTTCCTTTTCCTTCCCATCGGCCTTCTACCTTCATATCTACCCTCTATCACCACCTTCAACAATCCTTCTCCTCTCAACACATGTCGGATCCATTTCATCTGTCTTTCTCTTATCACTTTAATGAGTCTTCTTTCCTCCCTCACCTGTTGCAGTACTTTCTCATTACTTTGGTGTTCCCTCCAGCTTATCTCTAGCATTCTTCTCCAAATCCACATTTCAAAACTTTCCAGGAGTTCCTTTTCAGTTGTTTTCAATGTCAATGTTTCTGCTCCATACAGTACCACACACCATATCAAGCTTTTTACTAACCTTTTCTTCAGCTTCAAGTTGAGTTTACCTGTAAGTAGTCTTCTCTGTCTCTCAAAAGCTACCTTACCCATACCAATTCTAGATCTTACTTCCTTATTGCAATCTCCATTGTTGGTTAATAAACTTCACAGATATTTAAACTACTCAGCTTCTTCTAAGGTCCGATTTCCTATCGTTAGGTTCATTTGTGCTACTTTCCTTCTTGCAATTTTCATTACCTTTGTCTTGGTCTCATTAATTTTCATTCCGAATTCTTCCGCCGTTGTTGTCAAGCTATTGACCATTCTTTGCAGTCCTTCCTCAGTACCACAAACAAATGCCTTGTCATCTGCAAACCTTACAGATTTGACCAATTTACCTCCCACTCTGATTCCCTCTTCCAGATCTGAGAGTGCTTCTATTATCATTGCTTCCGCATAGATGTTAAACAACACCGGGGACAGGGAGCATCCTTCCTGACCCCTCTCCCAACCAATCCAGGCTCCAATTCTCCTCCTGCAACTCTAACATTCAGTCTGGCCAAGATATAGGTTTTTTATCAGCCTACGGTCCCTCCAGTCAACATTAATATTCTTCAATATTTCCATTAGTTTCCTCCATTGGACTCTGTCAAAAGCTTTTTCAAAGTCAATAAAACAAACACACATTTCCTGATCATGTTCCAGCACTCTCTCTCCCATCATTCTCATAATACCAGTAGCTTCTCTTGTTCCGCATTTTGACCTAAATCCAAACTGATCCTCTCCAATGTACTGCTCAGCTCTGTTCGTTAGTCTTCTGGTTAGTATCCTTAGCATTATTTTTGATGCATGGCTGACCAGTGACCAAGCTTATGGTTCGAAATTCTGAACACTTGGTGGCTCTCGGTTTCTTGGGGATAGTAATCATAGACTCTCTCATGAAGTCAGCAGGCCAGTCTCCACTTTCATACATGTTTCTGCACAATACATTCACCTCCTCTCTAGCATCACCTCCGAAACTTTTCAGAAGTTCTGCTGGTACATCATCTAGTCCTCGGGCCTTGCCATTTCTTAGGTCTTTTACAGCCATCTCTACTTCTCTTTCCAATATGTCCGGTCCCATACGATCTACTTCCACCTCATCTGCTTCCTCCATTTCGATGTTATTAGGTTTGTTCTCTTTATCATACAGTTCTTCAATACTCAATCCATCTCTCTCCTTGTATCTTCTGGTCTTTTCAGTTTTTCTCCAT